>JANSLP010000299.1:0-39868 GCA_029298735.1 Ophiostoma sp. CBS 140.51
GTCAGATGTGTCGTTATCCTGAACGTGAGACGGCGAGTGGGAACGGCCCACAAAACCAAGTGTTTCTTACATTGTAAGCGCGCAACATGCTAGGCTCGTGTAGGTCGCGCTATCTGCACAACACTCTTCCCATCAGCGGAGAATGCCGAGACAACCATCAAACCATGGATGCAAATCTTTTTCGACCAAGAAAATTGCGAGAGAGAGCTGAGCGCCATTTGCAACAGACAGGGAGTTTCTGCCAAGATCAACCCTTACTGTACGCTGCTGCGAAATTCAAAAGATCAAAAAGATTGATCTGGGTACGAAGGAGCGGGACTTGTGAGAAGCTGTGCTTATACATAACTTCCACCGAAAATTGCTATTCACACATACTATAAATACCTACGATGTACTCTAAAATGGTATTCTAAATATAAAAAGAAAGAAGAAGAAAAAGAGATATTGCACAGCACGGTGGCTTGTGCTCCGTAGGGCAGACCTGCTGCGTACCGCAGACTTGGAATCGGTTACAAAAAGGCCAGGCAAATCCCAGACATTGAGCATACCCCCCAAAAGTCAAGAAAGGAAACAGAAACAAGCTATTGTGACATGTTTGTGTTAGCTCTTCGTTCATCTGGCTTGGCGAAGCTCTTGTCTTGTATTTCATTCGCATTTTGCTGTGCCAACGGCTGGGCATAATATAGACTGTATGTTATATTTTCTACCAGCCAACAGTCGTCAATAGCCCAACGGCCTCCAAGGGGTATCTTGGTCTAGTTCATTTCGATAGTTTCACAACCGAGTCTAGGACCAAGACCTAGATCGATACCAGCAACGTCGACGATATGGTCCTGTGACAACGCGAGTCCTTGGTAAAATGTAGTGAGCTGATGCAGAATATGATAAAGGAGGGCACGTTAGTAGACGGCAAACGGAGACTCCGAACAGCTCAATCGCTTGGTATTCATGGTATTTTCAAAGATCCTTCACGAAGTAAGACGACATGAACACGGCAAGACCTTTGATCATTGTAACACACAAAAATAAAAAAATTTCGTATGTATTGTATCTCATCATCCTGCCATCTCCAGATGTGATATGTGTGGGCCCACAATCCATCTAAAAAGGCATCGTGAGAAGAGTATGTGTCACCGCCGTATACGATCTGCCAAAACCAACGGTACCGTTTGGAAAACCGACACAAGATAAATCGGCCCTAATCTCCGCGGAAGCATTTATCATTGTATACCATCGTCGATTCCCAGATTTGTGTTGTATCCGGTGCTGTATTGAGCATGTTTAGAAATACCAAATTAAGAAAGTGAACGCGAATATAAAATGCCAACTTGACCAACGGCTTCGAACCAAAAAAGGCCAACTTAGTCATCTTCTCATCGTCCCGAGCTATGTACAACGAATGTCACTCCTGCGTTTACGAGTTGCCTGGTGAGAGGCAGCGGCGCGAGCTCGGCAAACTGCGTGACGGCTGTTTAGAGGGGTTTGAAGAGCGGCCTGCAGTATGTAACCATAAAATCTGCAGCCATTGCATGCAACCTGCAGCCCTAGAAAAGGATGCGAGGGTGAATAAGAAAATAAAGTGAACTACAACCAAGGTTGGGCCGCGGTACGATGAGCGGCATTTTACTTACTCCGTGCCAACGGGGGAGTGATCTTCCGATACACTCATTTCATCTTGTTTCTGTCGTCGCATCTTCACCTTTCATCCTGTGTTTCTCTCTTCCCATCGTTCCTTTTTCGTTCTCTTTTTTATAAAATTTTATTTTTCAGATGGATTTCTCGCGCTGCCGCCAAGATATGGACAGCACAAAGCCTCGCCATGCCAGTCAATTGGCGACTGCAACCGTTCTCAAGACTTCGGAGTCTAGACACACAGCGGCAGCAATGTCTTGAAAAGCCTCATATGCTTGGCCCAAATCACAGCCCAACGTGGCTTTTAAGTTCGGTAACAGCACCCATAATTAACTGGGAAAGGGAAATACATAACTAAAAACAAACAGACAAGACAAAGGAGCAATCGTTGGCGTCAAATATACACACATCTACAAACACACCTTTCCTTCTTCGATTGCGTGTTATATATTCCTCTGCACCGGAGTCTCCCATACCAGCTGAAGCCAAGGCCTTGGTATTGGATGTGCGCACCATGTTTTGCAACCATGCCTTCTGTCAATGCCCATGCATCCCTCCTAGAACTTTCAGCCCTATGCCTAGACATGCCCAGACTTCAATGCATTCTGTCCCAGCTCCACGTTCTGGATCTCCGGCATACCACTTGGCACACACTCTTGATTCGTCTTGTATCCCTTTCGACATCCAACAACACCGCATGTTGCTGGCTGCCACCTCCATCTTGCCCAAAGTCCCCCGTACTGGATCATTATTCGATAGTTCCAGATACATCTTATTGTTGGCAGCGGCTGCAAAGCCCTGTTCGAAAGAGGAATCCTGTGCGAGACGCTCAATGGATGCAACCGCCAGAGTAATGAGAGGAAGCTGCACATCCTTTCGATCACCACGGGTTCCCAATCAATGAGTACCCATGCCCTCATACGGAGTAGTTGACCGTATCAATGGGCTCCGCGAATATGCCAGGATTGGCTCACTTGCGGTCGCGACTACGGTCACAAGTGTACGAATGTACTTCTTTGGAGAGCCATGTTACCAAGTAAAACCGGATATTGCTTGAGATGCCCGCACGATGTATTGTTGCGAAAGGTCTGGCCTGAATCACCGTCATAGTCATCATGATTTTCACGCGGCAAAAGACAAGAAAAAAGTCAATGATGAGTTCCAAGCATTAATCATCAAGGCGCATATTTGAATAAGTAAACATCACTCGTTGTATTGGTTATCCATTTGCTGTCATAACAGTGTATCTCTAAAATTCAGCACGCCATAAGAAGTATCCCCCAAAATAGTATCAATCATATCCAAAACACCACGCAGGCTTTAAAAATGCAACTCGTCTATCAAACAACATTCTACTCATCGCAGTTCCATCACACCTCCAATTTATGTCACCCGAACATAGCGGGACAGAACAGGGAACGCCATCGCTGCCTGGTAACCAACCGAGTAGTTGTCCAAGTTGCGGATGTGTGCCTCAAAAATGGGGTTCAGCGCCAGGCGTTTGCCGTCCGCGCACTCCATGAATGTATGTGCCTCGGTGTAGGGCCAGTTAATCGAGACCGTGTTCCCGAGAACAAAGCGCAACAGCTCGAACGCGCTGTAGTCGCCACCACGAATGAGGCTGTCGCGGACATCCGGCCAGATTATCATGTCCACCCACGCCGGGTGCGGAACACGACGTTGCAGTGGAGTCGGCCGCAAGAACTCGGGTATTGCCTCGTAGTTTTCCTTGGTAGGGCACAGGCACCACCGCAAATAAATTGCAAGTTTGTACAGGAAAGACAGGCGGCCCGTTAAGTGCTTCAGCGGTGATTTCCAAACCACATGTGTGGCAACAGCGGCGAGCACAGGACGTGATGCAATCACAGAAGAGGACTCGTCATCACCAGAAGACGATGAGTCGGCTGGCGAGGGTGGGTTGGCAGCCGATGCGGCCACCGCCGACGCTCTGGCGGCTGCCGTCAAGGCTGAAGCAGACAGGATGGATGACGCACCACCAGCAGAGGCCGCTGCCAGTGCTTGCAAAAGCTCCTCTCCCATCACACTGCTGCTTGGACCCGAGCTATTGCGAGCTGACCGCGGCTTGTTGTCCGTGCTCAAACGCGACATGAGGCCCTCAATGGTAGGGAACATGGGTTGGCTGAACTCATTTGTGCTATAACGCTGGACGAGTGCCTGGCTCGTAATGAGAAACAGCTTGTCTAGCTCCGTTGCCACCGGCATATTGAGCGGCAACACCATCCAATCCGGCATGCCGGGCCTAGGTGCCGAGTATCGACCGGCAAGGTAGTAAGGCATGTAAGAGAGGTTGGTCAAGAAGGGTGATGGCGGTGTTGCACCGTACAAGGCTTGATATCTCTGGATGTTTTGGCGGTAGTATGGATTGTGCTGCTGCTGCTGCTGGTTCTGGCTCTGGTGACGTACTTGTTCTTGTCGTTGGTAATCAGGGTCGAGCGCAGACAGGAAGTCAGTGTAGATGGGCTGAGCACCAAACACTTCGTCAACATCCACAGGGACATGTCCATCGATTTCGGTGTTGTCATAGAGTTGGAACGGCGTGGTCTCAAAGAGGTCGAGCTGTAGGCCATTGTCTAGACGGGCGTGTGCCTGAGCTTGTACTTGTGCCTGGGCCTGAGCCTGCAACTGCAGTTGTGTTGCTGACTGAAGCGACAGCAGTCCGGCCTGACGAGCCCTCGACGTGGTATTTGGAGCAATGAGAGAGAGTGGCCAACTAACGTCACTGGACGCTGAAGAAGTGCCAGTCCCAGCCGCGGCCTGCCGGCCATGCACTTGAGGGACGGTAGAAGACAAATACGCGGATCCATCAGTGCCGCCTGGTGATGCCGAGCCAATTGCATTGTTGTTGGGCCGGCTGGTCGCCGGAAGCAGTGTTGGAAGAGATGGCACGGCCGGCACTGCAGATATACCACAGACCGAAGACTCGCCGTTGAGGTCCTGGGTTGACGACGACGGGTCTTCGCCCTGTTCTGCGCTCATATCGTCGTCATTGTCGCCCTCGTACACGCGAAGCTTGGCACGGCTTGCGTCGAGGCTCTCTTTGAGCCGTGCAACCTCAGCCTCGAGCTCGGCAATATAAAGCCGCTTTTTCTGGCGCCAATGCTGCTGGTTGGTACGGTCAATGGCGCGCTTTTTCTCGACCTGTGAGGGCGTCAAGTTGCAGACGCGGCGACGGGCGCGGGCGGCCGTGCTGTTGTCGGCGACACCGCTCTTTGTATCATTGCCTTCCATAGCGATAGCGGCAATCGTAAACGTGGGCAAGGCTATAGCTGGCGTCGTTGATGGTGTGTTGAATGTTGTATCGTTCAATGGTCGTGGGGCAGCTGGTTTCTGTTCATCCATCGGTCATGCACCGACACTGGTCATGATGGGGCATCACGGAGTGGAGATGAAGAGGACGAGCAAGATCGATCAGGACAATGGATCTATAGGTCGACAGGTACGGTAGGGATGATAAGCAGATCAGAGGCGGTGGAGAGAGATGGACGAGGAGGAGCGAGAAGACAAATAATAAAAAAAAGAGAAAAAAAAGAAGCCGTCAGGGCAGCCGTGGAGACGGGGAAGCGAGATCTTGAAGACTCGGTCTGTCGCCAAAGCACGCTTATCAAACTGACTAACCACGATCACGTCTTCGCGCGTTGTGAATGCGCATGCTGCAATAGGTGCTTGGGGGTTGCACGTCTTCCTCGTCTCGAAGTTTCAAACTGTCGTTGGAGACTTGAGCAATTCGGTGCAGAAGGCAAGTTCCCCGCTTCTGTAGCCCTCTGGTCGCTCTTTCCCCAAAATCCCAATTGTGAAATTGCGGGTAAGGTTGACGAACATGGCCCATTTAGGTTAGGTGAGGATGACATCTGTCATGTTAGCACAGATTTCCACGGCAGTTGACCCACTTTAACAGTGGGAGGCAAAGGGCAACAATGGTGTAAGCCGGAAGGAGGGCGAGCCAAGAGTGTAGACGGCATTGGGAAGCAGTTGAGCGCCGACATCTGCCAGAAGGCTGCATTGTGTGGTAGGATTCTATCACAGAGCTTTCCATATTGATTTCTGGGACTGGAGAGACATAGAGTTCAAAGACCTGGTGTGTTCCCAATGCCATGTGTTGGACAAAAAAATCAAATAAATAGAAGTAAAACATGATAAACGGAACAAACAAAAACACAAAAACAGCAGGGTTAGAATTAAAAAAGTATGATTAAAGAAGGAAACAGTGTTTATATATTTCCGATCTTCCCGTGATCCTAGCGTGTCATGTTTGGCAAGGTCCAAGACAGTAGTAGGTGGAGAGACGACGACAAAAAAGCTCTCAAGAAGGACCTACCTTTGTGCATAACAGGTGCCATCTGGAGTGAACAGAAAAAAGTAAAGATTAAAAGGAAAGGCAGTCCCATACGACTGCATATAAAAGTAACGGAAGAAAAGCTCACTCGTCGCTCAATCACGACATCTTGGTGTAGTTCCTCTTTCTCAGCTGCTCTTCGTCGGCCATCCATTGGCTACCAACACCTGTGACGCCATACCACCTTCAATTTCCCGTCGGAGCTTCACAACAAAGCCATGAAGGCCGACTCTCTGCTTGCCGGGGCGGCTCTCCTCGCCGGCCTTGCCGCGGCCAAGCAGCCCAACATTTTGTTCATCCTAGCCGATGACATGGACTCGTGAGTTTTCCGCGCAAGACACGAATTTAAGCGAGATGCGCGACGGCGAGATGCGCGACGGCGAGATGACGCCTCCTCCGGTCTCCGAAAACGAGCTCCCTCGACTGACAAATCAGCCATATGGAGTCCTTGGAGCATATGCCTCTGCTCCAGAAGCACTTGGTGAACGAAGGCACTGTTTTTGCGTGATATCCGGTCAGTATTGGCCCTCATAGTTGACGGGCGGCGCGCCATTGCGCGTCATAGTGGCGTTCCAGTACTCATAGGTGTACGAATCCAGCAAAAAGTCCGACTCGTTGAAGCCACCAGCATACGGCGTGTTGTAGTTCTCCACGGTATGTTGGTTCCAGAGCTTGCCTACGTAGTACGTGTTGTGCCCTACGGCCTGCAGCCATTGCGGTAGGTAGTCGTCGTTGGTGCCCTCGCGTACAACCTTCGGGTAACCGCCGTAGGGGGGCCAGACGTCCGTGATGTTCGTGTTGTGTGCGGCACGGCCGCTCCACAGGTTGACGCGCGACGGGCAGCAGATGGCGACAGTGCGGCCGGAAAGGCGTACGACTTTTTACGCGAGGCCCTGCGGCATAAGGACAAGCCTTGGTTCGTTGTACACGCACCCGTCGCCCCCCACGGCGATGTGCACTTCCCGAGCGGCCATGGCGAAGACTTGTTCCAGTCGGCGCGGGCTACGCGGTGTACGTATGCCGCTGTAGCGGCAGGCAGAGGATGCGGCCCGCACGGAGCACGTCACGATCGAGTTCTGGGGCTTGGGTATTCCAGAGAATGAGTACGGCCGCTATGGTGATGCCAACATGACAGATGGCTATGGCGCCGCCGCACACGCCGCGCCCAACAACACGTACAAGGGTCTGCGTGTGATTGGCGATACGTACAACCTGGACTACTCCGTCTGGTGCACTAACGAGACGGAACTGTACAATCTCGTCAAAGATCCCTATGAGGTGCGCAACCTACAAGATGCCAATGGCCGCCATGCCACCCAGGCTAACGCCTTACGCATTGCCGGTCACTCTCTGGACCAGATCATGTCCCGGCTTGACGCGCTGCTGGTTGTTCTCAAGACGTTCGTGCGCGAGATGTGTCGTGAGCCGCGGCGCGCTTTGCACCCTCAGGGCGACGTGACCTCGCTACACGACAGCCTGGCGCCGCACTTTGATGCGTTCTATGCAAGCAAGCCTCGCGTGCACTTCACCAAGTGCGAGCTGGGCTACATTGCCGAAAGCGAGGGCCCCAACTATGTGAACCAATTCGGTGGTGGCATCCACCACGGCTACATCCCCTCAAACGCCAAGGCAGTGCCGCGCAGTGATGCTGCGGCGTCTGGGTACGATTGCAAGGCGGTCAAGGACCTCGGCCCGCAGCACCGCATCAGCATGTGGACGTAAGGTGTGAGTGTGTGTGTGACAGGGTGAAAAGCAGGGGCGTCGAAAGACAGCCAAACCGAGCCGACGATGACAATCGGCGGGTGTGTATATCAGTCGCGAATCTCAACGAAATGAGACACAAAATTTTGCCGTTAGGGGCTGGATGTGCCCCTTGTTGTAAATAGATATGTCGTACAGCCATCAGAAATAAAGTCAAAAGCAACAACGCAATGCTGGAGAGAGTCGTGTTGGCCCCATGTGGCCTCGAAGAAACAGAAAGTGTTACCGGTGGGATGGATGAGCGGGATGGACTGCCCGCGCCTGCCGCTTTCTATTGGCTCTGAAAGGGGCAGATTGCCCAATGGCAGGAGCGGCTGAACCCCTCGAACCTGCTCATCCGCACATCGTGCAGATCAGCCAGGCCCAAAGAGTCAGCAGCGGCACACAAAGTGGGAAGGGGAGACCGAAAAAATGGCTGACACAGGCGACCCAGGAAATGGGAAGGTGCGAGAGATCCGAAAACCCAGAAATCCTCAGCCCCCAATCTGCGCAAAACACGACAACCAACAACGGCAGCAACACCACCTGTTCGCACAAGAAGCCGTATGCAAAAGCAGCAAACAAAATGTCGTACAACGAACACGGACACAACAGCAAGACGGAGAAAGAAAGGTCGGGGAAAGAAAAGTTTGTTTGACACACATCGTTTTTGAAAGCATAACACCTAACGCTAGTGCTAATGCTGGCCAAGAACAGCTACTTCTCCTGAAACTACTGAGTGAATAGCCAGGGCTTCGAGCGGATTTTGAAGAAACGGACAGGAGACGATCGCCTCGCCCTTATTTCCCTGGACTGGCTCACTGGCTGGCTGTCCATCCGCCCCCGCCCGCAATACCCGCCATGGCTGCCCCTCTCACGCAATATCCCGCCAGACTGGTTCACGGCTTCTGCCGCGGGTTTCGAGTCCCAGAGTGCTGGGACCAACAGCCAAGTTGCCATCGCCAACCCATTCCATCGGACTCACCTCAATTCACATCTCGATTTTAAGTCGGCAAACACCAAGCAGCAAAGCGAACGGGTAAAAAGTCCATCGGCACATCAGAACCGCCTCAGCAGGAGCCACAGATAAACACGTCAGAAAAGGGAGAAAAGGGAAAAGAGAGAAGAGAGGGTGACATTGGACCGGTAATAACAACACAAAAGTAAGATATGGACTGGAGACTGACTGGAGTAGTCCTTTGGATGCCCCGCTTCATCCCCCTCGGCCGAGAGTTAATGCCTCCTTTCTTTCCCACAATCGTTCCCTAGGCAGCGGATGAACCCGGCGATTCCTGTCTCCTTAAACCCAACGTCAGCTGCTAACAGGGACTTCCAAGAACCGCAGATATATTTGCCACCAACATCCTCGACCCCTTCTTGTCGGTTTGAGCAAGTCAAGGGAATTCCTCATACTCAAAAGACAGACACCACGCAAGAGTCTCATCGCCATCTTGTGATCTTGTGTCCTTTCATATACCACCATCGTCACCAAGCGTTCCTATCTACACATCCCCAGACATGACTTCAACGAACCCCAAGGTCGCCATCGTCGGCGCCGGCCTGACCGGCCTTCTGGCAGCGCACGGCCTAAAGAAGGTGAGACACGAACCAAACCGTCGGGTTCCCCAAGAACATGATTGATTGCGTGGTGTGACGAAAGACACACAAGAACGTCGCACTCTCTTGCGGAGTACATACAGACACACAGGCTGACTCACATGTGCGCACGCACCCTGCGCTCGACAGAACGGATTCGACGTCGCCATCTTTGACGGCGAGGCACATATCGACGCCCGTCCCCGCGACTGGACCATCGTCCTGCACTGGGCCCTGCCTGTCATGCAGGCACTGCTTCCCGACGACGTCGCTGCCAAGCTGCCGCGCGCCATCTGCAACCCCAACCTGGAGTTTGACGCCAACGCCGAGAGCTTTCCCGTGTACAATGGTGTCACTGGTGACCTGATGTTTGCCAGCCCCATGCCCGGTTCGCGTCGTATCTCGCGCCAGCGCCTGCGCAGTGTTCTGGCTGAGGGCCTCGACATTCAGTGGGGCAAAAAGCTCCAGAGCATCACCACCGCTACCTCTAGCGAAGGCGACAGCTCAACTCCCGCCCTAGCACTTGCCTTTGAGGATGGCTCTACCGTCGCTGCCGACTTTGTTTTGGGTGCCGATGGTGCCCACTCCCTTGTGCGCGGTGTTGTCGTCAACGACGCCGATAAGGCACGCAGCACACCGTCCGGGCTGCTGTTTGCCACGGCCATTGTCAACTACGGCGACGCCGCCAAGGTCAAGACCGTCACCGACACGCACCCCGTTGCCGCCGCCGCTATGGGAACCGATGCTGTGGGCGGATGTGGTGTGCTGTATGTGAACGACGGCTCCGACGGTGCACCGGCGCGTGACATCGCCGATTGGACTACCTTTTGGGTCAAGATCTGGCAGGGCCACCTCGACAAGGCCGTCCAGGGCCAGGAGGCCATTGATCTGCTGAAAAACAGCGAAAGCTCCAAGAAACTGGCTGCGCCCTTCAATCAGCAGATCGAGTGGACGCCGGAGGGTTCCGTGTGCTACATCGATGAGATGAAGTACTGGGTTCCTGTGCCTTTTGCCGGCGCTGAGGCAACCCAAGACGCCCGTGTGACGTTGGCCGGCGACGCCTTCCACCCGATGTTGATCTACCGTGGCCAGGGCTTCCAGCACGCCATCACCGACGTTGACAACTATATCAAGGCGCTCGTGGCTGTCCGGGAAGCAAACTGGGACGCAGATGTGCGTCGGCGCCAGATTGGCGCCTATGACGCCGAGGTTGTTGAGCGCGGTGCCAAGGCCGTGACGCAGTCCGCGCAGGAGGCCGCTCTGTCGTTTGATGTCGAGAAGGTGAGCAAAATGCTCATGGCACGGAAGGGACACGGTCGGTCGGCGTGAGATACCTCAGGGACAGGACTGGCAGCGGTGGAAGATACAGCAGAAGAGAGCTGGATGACATATTTCTCTTTGACACTTGTCGGCGGTAAATCGTTCTTTGTTGTCTATTATTTATCCCCCATTTCCGATTAAATTTTTACTTCAATATTTTGTTGTCTATTATCTTTTGACCCCCTTTGTTGCTGTACTTATTGTGCAACCGCCGGTCAGACATTTTTCTCATCAATGAGCCTCTTCGTCTAGTTTACGCCCCCGAAGACACCAGCATTATTCATTATGCAGCGAACGCACAAACCATTTGGCACTCTTAATTATTTTTTATCAAACATGATCAACACCCTTCTAGCCCTGACCTGACACGAAAATACCCGCGTGATTTTAATTTTCCGGCCCACGCCTTATCTTTACAATGCTTGGCCATAGAACTGGGAAAAGCAAAGTAAAGAAGCCACCGGACTCGGCTTAGAATGTTCGTCAATGGCCAGAGTGTTCCCGCAGTAATAAGGTGCATCTATTTGCTGCATGCCATTGCCAACCAGTGCGCCAACTGCCAGTTTAATACCACCCAGCCACCGTACCCTGCCGTCATCCCCTGCACTTTAATGCTGTGGCATAGCCGCTATGTGACCTGTTGCAGGACACTGGAAGCGAGAGGCATAAGCGAAGAGATAGGCATACGCACGCCATTGACATGGACGAAGAGTCACCAAAACGAACCGTAGGGAAATGGCGGTTGCAGGAGAAAGCGTTGAGGGACACTCCTCCAAACTGCGGAGCCAACACTGAGTACGTACTACTCGCATCTGAAAATCAGGACTGAATGGCCATTTTCTTGGGACGTGGCCCATCAATGTTAATCGTGTCAGCAGTGTGACAGCTGACAACCGTGCGAGCGTCTGTCACTCTAGTCCACCAAAAATCAAGCACGGTCAATGTTCTAGCCAGAAAATTGACTGCAACCTCGCCAGTCTTTCATGGCGCCCGCTCGGTATCCGCAGCCGAGACCATACTTGCGCTTGCTACTGATGGACAAAGACAAACTGTCTTTTCACTCTACTCGCTGATCGCTTCACAGCTGCGCAACGAAGGCGAAGGAGGGAATGTCCCTTCAGAAGAAGAAAAAAACCTAGCGATGTGCAGATATGTGCAGATCGTAAGAACCAGGCATTAGCTTCAGTTCCTGTCCCTCTAAATCGTCGAATGGCTTCAAAGCGAACGAGCGGAGTGAGAAGTGAGCAAGTGAACAGCAAGGGCGCTACGGCTTCGCTGCCGGCCGGCCTATTCTCGCCTGGTCATCCCATCGCGTCCCTCTAAACTGCAACAAGTCTAGTGTCCGCCCGTTGCAGGTCTGGTGTTTGACATTGAAGGAGTCGCGATCCTGGTCAGGCCACGGCTCTGTTGAGTGCCGACAGCGTTGTGTCTGTCAACAAGGTTGTATGTAATAGCTGCGGTTGTCAAAGGCCGTTGGCCAAACGAATGAAAGGTCCGACATTGGTGATGTTAGGATGAAGTGGCTTTCTTAACATACCCAGTCGTAACTCATCGATGTTGAACGAAAGAAGGGTGCCTGGCACTCTCGTCCTATTAGTTTAGGGGGGCCTCGGGGGCCAGATGTGCTGATGCAACGAAATGGAAAAATCGCCGTGCCAGGTCGCAAAAAATGATAGAATCCGCTCAAGACCGAAGGAAAATGACAGGCGGCGAGTTTTTACGAGTACGAGGACGGAGGACGTGATTGCGCTACTGCGGATGACAAAATCTCATCTCGCTCCTCCTTTTTCAACGTTCTTTCCGCTCAGTTTCGGCGCCTGGCAACTTTCGTCCTGTCCTCCTTCCTTAAGCGTCCGATGCACAAGCGAAGTAGTCAAGCTGTCTAAAACAAGCCATCCGCACTGAACATGCAAGCTATGTGGGCAACTGCAGGAAAATGGAAGGAGAAAAGGAGAGACCAAAAAATGAAAGAAGGAAAGAAGGAAAGACAAGACGAGGGCTGGGAGAATTAACGCCCACAATGCTCGCTAAACTGCATCTGCTTCCCGCCAATCTACAGAGAGCGCCCGCCTATCGAGCATCAAAGAAAAGAACCTGGTCAATGTGCTCCATTCTCGCGTGGCAATCCACACGTGATAGCACATGTATGCCTTTATCCTTCCCTTGTACTTTGTGCAAGGTTGGCAGACATGCTTGTGTCGACGACGTGGGAAAAGGGCACTGTAATTACGGAGTATTTGTGGGATACAGCACAAAGAAGCGGTAGAAATCGCTAACATAACACCAGGTTTCGGCAGCGGGCCATTTGGCCAGACAGAATATGATATGTAATATTGGTACGATCGAGATATACCTCCGGGGGGTTTACTTTGGGGTCGTTCCTTCCCTGAACACAACTCTTTTTCCGATGCCCCTCCTGCCTTCCATTGAGTCCACTGTAACTTGGGGGCGATGATTCCTGTACAAGGGTGGAGGGCGACCAACTGCGTCCCGCAATAAAACAGGGCAAGTCGATATGTCGCCAGATGCAAAAATGTACCATGCACCCGGAGCATTTGTTGGATTTTTTGTACGAGGCAAAGCCAGGACGAAAATTAGCTGGACAGGCTGCATTACCCGTGTCCAGGGATTGGGTTCATTTTGGCGAGTTTGGCTGGCCATGGCGGCGGGTAGACAAAGTGCAGGTGCTGGCATCTTCAATGCTACGTCGGGAAAGTGCGACCTATGAAAGAGTGGGCAGCCGTTCGCACAAGCACAAGCACAAGCAACACATCCTATACGCGCGTCGAAAAGATCTCCTCAAAGTCAACTCCAATGTGGAGAAAGCGCACGGAGGTATCGTTTTGCCAGCACAACTTTGGCGCTCCTTCCCTCGCCATAACGAGCTGTTTTTTTCACCTCTTTCAGACTTCCTTCCCATTTGACACAAGTTCTACTACTGCCCGTTGGTCAGTTCTTTTCCTCTCTCTTTTGTTTCTGTTCTTGCTGTCCCTACTATCATTATTGCTACTCCTGTTGCTTTCCTCTCCACGGCCGTTGAACCAACAGACCACATTTGTCTTTGGTGACAGCCACTAGCGCACCACCTTGCCCCCTGTGGCCTGGCCCGAATTCCTCAAGTGCCTATCAAGTTTGTCCGTGCCCGCCCACTCGCTCTCGCTCCTGTCCCTCTTGCCTCCTGATCCCTTTCCTTCCACACCACCAAGCTATTCCTGTTCCCATTCCTTTTCTACTTCACCCAATTTTGTGTCGCAACACCCACCTTCTTTTCTTTTCTTCTTGATCAGGCCTTTTGACATTAGCGACACGAATATAAAAATAACGGCGACACCACACTCTTAGGACGGCTCCCATCGTCAAACGGCTGTACACTTCACGCCCAGCTCCATTACGGCTTGTAGAAATACCAGTGGAACATCACCCATTATACAGATCGCGCACGACCCGACGACAACACGACAATGTGCGAAGACGAAGCGGGGGGCGCAAGAAATCCCACCGCGACTGCCGACGCTGCCACGGCCGGCACAGATGCCCCTAACCATCCACCATCGACGTCAGGCTCCATCATCGAAGCCGCCAGTCAGCCCGGCGATGAGGATGAATTCGACTTGGTAGAGGGCTATGAGACCTCCAACTCGCTTGCCTCCACGAGCGCCACATCCAGCATCTATGCCCACACCTTCGAGAACGGCCGGCGGTATCACTACTTCAAAAACAGCCGATACCCACTACCTGACGACGATATGGAGCAGAGCAGAGAGGACATGAAGCACGCCATGATGATGGAGTTGACCGACGGAAAACTGTTTTATGCTCCTGTCGGTGACAATCCACAGGAAATCCTCGATATCGGCACAGGAACAGGTAAGTCTATTGGCAGTTGCAGATCTCTTCTGAACAAAACCTAACACGACACAGGGATCTGGGCTATTGAAGGTAAGACAATGCCTCCCATAGAGCCTTCTGACGGGTTGCACCGCACAGCTTCAGGCCGCCGGCTCTTTTATGTACATCAATATGTCTAACAATACAGTCGGCGACCAATATCCCAGTGCGCATGTCCGTGGTATCGACATGTCACCCATCCAACCTGTATGGGTGCCGCCAAATGTCGATTTCCTTGTCGACGACTGCACCAACGAGTGGTTGGCTACCAATGTCGACCTCGTTCACTTCCGCTTCATGGCGATGATCCTCCGCGATGTGCCCAGTGTCATGAAGCACTGCTACAAGCAAGTCCATTTTCGTTCCATATATACTATGAGAAAGCAATGATCCTTGACTAACCATGGATCTCGAGCAGGAGTTTAAAGCCTGGCGGTTGGGTCGAAATGCAGGAACTACTTGGCGAGATCATGTGTGACGACAACACCATGCCAGACGACGACCCGCTCAAGTACGTTTATCAGCTGGCCGACCAGGCCTTCACCAAGTTCGGTATGAACGTAAAGCTGGCACGGGACTTGGAGCCCGTTCTGCGCGAGGCCGGCTTTGTCAACATTCAATGTGTCGCCAAAAAGGTGCCCATTGGTGTTTGGGCAAAGAACAAGACGTTGCGCCTTATTGGCCTGTATCAAAAGATGGCTGTTGCCGATATCCTCGGCGCTGTCGCTGGTCGGCCGTTTGCAGCACTCGGAATTCCTGCTAATGAGCGGGAGGTGATCATTGCGTTGGCACGGCGCGCCATGGAAGACAACAGCGTGCACCGCTACTTTACGTACTACTTTTGGTACGCGCAAAAACCAACAGACGTCGCTGCCGAGGACAGCCCGCCGCATTCACCTTGATCTGGTGGCGGCTGTGCCAACCTCTTGGGGACGAAGTCTGCCTTGCCCGATGAGCCCAATCTCGTCATTATGAGTAAAGGGCCATTCTAACGACATTTACGACTAAAAATTACTCCATTTTACAGCACATTATCACATATCTATTTACTGGAGCATATTATTTGTCCTTTTTGCAGTCTCATTATAGGTTGCTTTATTTTCCGTGATGTACTGTTTTGTGCCTTTGTAATAATTTTGGTTTACTTGGATAAGTCCCTGTTGTTGGTCGCAGTATTTCGATGGGGTGCGGAAACCGTGGCGTTAGTTCAGAAAAGGGCCTAACCAACAATGTGCACTACTGCCTTTTTATCCAATTGACTACCAAATCAGCGATTATTCAAGAGTGTATGTAGGGATTACAATTGCCTGTCACTCGACATATAAAAAGCATCATTCTGCATGGAAACTGGAGCTTATACAGCTGATAATAAATTTCTATTTGTAAAAGCAAAGCAAAAAGATACTAGCCCATGCCATTTCCCCGTTGGTATCTAGAAAAAAGAAAGAAAAATAACCATGAAAAGAGATAAAGAAAAAAAAAAGAAACAAAATGTTAGAAAGTATACCCTTGTGTATGATGTACAGAAAAAATGATAAAAGAAATATGCTAGCCGCCAGCCCTTTCAAACATCACCGATAGTAGACCATACTCTTGTCCTACTGCCTATCGTCTCCGGTATTCAGGCTTCCTTGCCTTGTTCACAGGAGGCGGCGGAGCTTCGTCGTCATCGATCGGGTAAGGGGCGCCTCCCATCGGCGTGGTATACGAAGATGGCGTCGGTGGGAGTGGGCTAGTAGGAGGCGGTGCTGGGGCTGTCCTCCGAGCACCGTTGTTGCTTGTGCGGCTATTGCCTTCGGGCAACGGTGTCTTGGGAGGAAGTGGCGGTGGCTCAATGCGGTGCGAGTGGTAGTGGGACTGTGGCTGCAGCGGGTACTGATACTCTTGCGGCTGTTGGTTAGACGCATTGCGCCATTGTTCTGGCGTCGGGGCCGATACCAGCAATTGGTCGTCGTCGGCAGCGGTCCGGCCGTTACGCGATGGTGGCTGGGGCGCGCCTCCACTATTGTTGACAGCAGGCGGCGGCGGGAGCGGAGCGTTCTGGCGTGGCGGCGGAGGCGGGGTGGAGTTGTCGGGAACTTCGGCGATGGAGGGATGTTGGCGCGGAGGGGGCGGGGCGTGGTAAGAGAAGCGCTCAGAAGAGCTCCGTGGCGAGGGGCTGCCATTCGGGTTGGGGACAGACAGATGATCGACACCGGAGTCGTAGGATTGTCTCGGGGAGTAGGATGCTGGGGCAGGCGCAGGGGTGTTAAAGGTGGCCGGCATGTCACCGGGCAGCTCGACCGCAAAAACCTCTGCGGCCGGAAGCGGTGCGACGCCTTGCGCCGGTTTCTGGACGGACTCAGGCACGTCGACAAGGCGGTTGTATCTCTCGTTGGCACGGTTGATCTTTGCCAGCTTGGCGGCGGCACTCTGGACCATGGTGCGCTCAGCAGTGCGCGAAAGATACCGCTTTGTTCCAGTGCTGATTTCAGCAAGGCGGCCCCATTCGTTCATGCCAAATTCGCCGACGCCGACCTCCACATTCAACCGGTAGTAGTTTTCGACGTTGACGCCGCGCTTCAACAGATGCTCGCGCTGCATGTATTCGTGGATCTTTTCGCAGCCCTCGATCTTGGAGATCAGGCGGCGGCGAGCCTCGGCGAAGTCGCCGAGAAAGCCGTCGTACCACATGGGGTTGTTGTCGCTACCGCGGGGGCGCTTGCCAGTACCGACACTAACAAAAACGCCTACATCGCGACCAGGCCACTCGTTGACCGTAGCCTCGTCGAGAGCATGAGGTGAAGGGTTAAAAGTGCCGGTGCCGTCGTCGTGGAACATGGACTGGCCTATCTGAATGGGCTTGAACGCCAGGCCGATGGCGCAGGTTGCACGACCAGCCTCCCAAATGCGACAGTCGAACTCGGGAGCCGGTTCGCGCCTTGAATCGTAGGACCTCAGCATGACGGGTTCTTCGCCTCGTGGTGCGCCCTTGTATATCGCAGTGACGACCCTAGGAGACATTCAGTTAGTTGATGCCACTCACTCTATTTGTTTTGGTTCGAATTGCTTGCAAAACCTACGTTTTTGTGCGGAACTCTCTTGAGTCGTAAAGAAGCGCATTCGGATCTCCTCGGCTCGAGGAGTAGTAGGGCCTCGCCATCTGTGCTGCGGGGCTCCGTGCGCTGAAACTGACCACACTGGCATTGCTAGAGTGCCGTCGAGGCCCGGATGCGCCGCTGCCGGGCCGGCCCGACGTTGTGCTAAGGGGACTTGTGATGCTGCCGCCCGAAAACGAGTCTTTGCCCTCGTTCACGGCCACGGTGTGCTCGCGTACGGCTTCTTTGATAGCATCTTCGAGGCGCGACGCCTTGAACAGCGTCGGGCGGGTTGGGATACCGAGGATGGTCTTATCGGTCTCAAAGACCATGCGTGTCATACGCACGTAGAGCTCTTTGCAGGTCTCAATGTCGAGGCGTAGACGACCGAGCATGAGAGCGATCAAGCCACCCGTGCCGGTGCCCACAATCAAGTCAAAATGGTCGGCGGGTTTGGGGATCTCGTTGCGATGCGGGGCGCGGCCTTCCATCTCGACGAAAGTTCGGTGCATAATCTCTTGCAGGATGATAAATATGCTGTAGCCGCGTACACCACCGCCATCTAGTGAACAGAAAGAAGGTTAGCAAGGTCGTGGGCCTGTCGATAGTCGGCTCTGCAGAGGTCAACATACCGAGAGACAGGATACGAAGGGGCGGCCCCTTGGTCGTGTCTTTTCGTTTTAGACTTGAGTCCATGGCTGCTAGAGTGAGGACGTCGCCTAAGTGTGTCGCAGGCGAAGACGAGGGAGTTCTCCCGCTGCCGTGGTGGGCGGTTCGCGATCTCAGAAGAGGATGCGGGGGTTGCGCGTAGTCAGTGTCGAACGTCACGATTGTCGGGAGCGGTGGTGAAAATGGCAATATGAGAAGTCGGTCAACGAACGGCGGTCGTGTGGAGTACCAGGCGATGTGTCAAAAAAATCGCGATAATGGCGAGAATGGTAGATGGCAAAAAGTTGGAAATAAATTTGAAGGCTGGCTGCAAGTGGGTGGGACGTGGTGGGCAAAGACGCTATGCGCTTGGCTATGTAGGAAGATAATAAGTTCAGCACGATGCAGACAGTGTGAAAGTATGTAGACAGAGAAGAGATATTAGCGGTGTGCGGAGAAGTGAGAAGAGCCAAGGTGAGTTTTTCTGGCTGTTTTTGTTTGTGTCAAAGTTCGTGTTGCCTTGAAGAGTTGCGGCATAGATTTTTCGCTGATTTCGCTGATTTTGCTGATTTCGCTGACGACGATGACGGCAGAGGCGGACTTTCGTGCCTGCCCTCGTTTCCGCCCGCTCGCGCTGTGGCTGGGATTGGCCAGGCCTGGCCGGGGCCCAAAATAAATGGTACATGGCGTACATTTTGGCGGCGGCGCGGGGCGGGGGTGTGCTGGGCTACCTGAAGACTGGTCGTCAACTGGGCTGTACCTTGGCCTGTGTCTTGGCAACGTGGGAGGGGCTCTGGGCTGCAGCCCATCTGATCCATGCCGAGTTGAGCCGCCCAATCCGAAAGGAACAAAACGAAAGAAAACGATAGCGCAGTGTGAGCAGTGTGAAGGTCCAGCGAATGACAATGCCTGCTGATAGAAGGGGCGACTTTCACATAGCTGCGGCCGGATGTCGTTGCAATACCAACTGGGAAGGAGGCAGCCTAGCCTCGTGCCTCGTCTCGTCGTGTCCCAATCGTGACAAAGCGCCAAGAGGGCAAGAGTCTGGCTGCGACGTAGTTTTACAAACAGGTCAGCAGCAGGACGACGAGGAAACAGAACAGCAAAGAGGGCTCGGGGTTCTCGATAGCTTTACACACTGGCTACAGTGACTGGGGAACATCGCGGCGGGGCGGTGCATAAGATTCTTGTGTGGTAAGATGCATGCACTGTCACTGAGGTGCGATCCATGAGAAGAGTATTCATACTTGCCATTTCGTTCGTCCTCTTCTTTTCTTTTGCCTTCCCAAAACGACGTCTTTGACAGGCACCGACTTTGTTTCGTTTCCTGCTTTTCATTGACACCCAGGTTTGTGGTTGGGATGAGGGGAACAAGAAAAGCGAACAGGGCCCCTTGCCTGCCCTACGGTCTTGTGGGGCGCAAATCAAGATACTTTGTGTGTATGTACAACCTGATTGTGCACTCGAGAAAAGTACCTAGGTACGTACCTTACGACTCTGCTGTCCGTTTGCAAGTGGCTGCTGCCTGTCTCGGACGCCATTCAGGTACCCGCTAGACTCGCTGCACCGCGCCCGCACCTGCCCACAGCCACCTTGACATCGACGTCTGTGCCCCTGTGGCTGCGACAACATTGTGCAAAAAAAAAACATTATTCCGGACATTGTGCTCTGTTGAAAAGAAGAGAAGGCAGATACCAAATTGATGCCCAACGCGCCAAACACTAACCAATAACCACGCGGATGGCTGAGGAAGAGCGGCTGTGCCAAGACGTCAACTCAATGCGTCAACATAAGACGTTCATACTCGGCCATTCCTATTAGCACTGTATTTAAGATGAGGTGCAATGCGCAAAAACTGGAAAGTGGAAAGGAGGCAATCTGTGTCGAATGCAATCTGTGTCGAAATAAATCGTTGTTGATAGAAGGGACTCGGTCTACGACGCAATACATCAATCAGAGCTAAATTAAGAATGAAGCCGGCCGGCTAGCGCACGTTGATGACACCTCTAGTGGGCCGTTAGGGCTCGGGTTTTGGAGCTCTTGGGACCCAACGGCCCTGGGGCCTGGGACTTGTCCCTGGTGCGTTCTCAAAATGCGGGGCATAACAGACAAAGCCGCAACGGTCAGGTCCCGAGACTACTAAAGTAATGGCTCGTGTATTTATTTCACGCCCCTTTCATCATTGGTATTCTCCTTTCTTCTAGAAGCAAAGAAGCTTCCTCCCCAGTTCCTTCGCTCGCTTGTCACTGCACCTCAACCGTCTAAACATACAAGGTACCAATCAACTTCGCCGTACTATGTATGTAATTAGTACCATCCTGAAAGAGAGACACATTCCCCCGTCCTTGATAAAGACAACGAATAACCACACAAGTAAGATGATCCCAAATGCACCGTAAGTAGTTGTTTTGGGAGGCCATATATCGTGCTTGGTTTAGATCAGAGGCAGACCGATGTCTCAATTCTTAGAGCCGATGAAATACGCACGTGGCCTGTTGAAGGGTTGATAAGATTTCATCTAATGTTCGAGTTTCGTAATCAACTTTCTCCTATCTACAACATATCACAACGCACGACATACATTAGACTTGCTTAATACCACGTGTGTTCTTTCCAATGCTATGTTCTCTTCAATAAAAAGGCATCCGGTAACAATATGTCAACTTATCAAGTATACAACGCTTACATAGCAGTCTCCGGTCACGTTTGTGAGTGCCCTATCAAAAGCATCAGTAAGCAGATCGATGCTTTACGACAAGCACTTTGTATTGCTCAGTACTTAAACACTGCTCGCGCAACTCGCGTTTCGAGTTAAATCCTATGCTCTTTACATCCTATCTCTGTCTTTTTCAACGCTTTTGACGGGTGGAAAAACCGTGTGGAGAACCGACAACTCTCATTTTGGCGGCAAGTTATCCGAGTGCTCGGTGCGTGATTGTACCGGATCATCGGCCCTCGCATGGTCTCTTGGCCCGGCCAGCTCTAGCTCCTGCTCTCCGCAACGGAAGGGATCAGACGGACAGGGCCTTGAATCCACCGCTGCAAGAGACGCAAGATACCCCAAAATCACGTCAATTGACAAAATGTGGACCAACGTTGCAGCATAGGAACTGTTGGAGAGAGTTCTTGGGGGGATGGGTTCCCTATCACACGTTTTTCTCAACATTGGCAGCAAAGCTTGTTTACGCCTCATTCGAGTAGCCGGGGTAGATGATTGTTTCCACCATTTTATTGTCTTATTTTTCTGTCCCTCTTCTGTTTTTTATTCTATCTACAGCAGTAGCTCGATCCTGTTTTCCCTGGATGCTTGAGTTCCTGCCCAGGCCTGGCAGACGCATAGGGTGGGCAGCTTTGGCGCTCCAATCCGAGCGTCACCATCTCTCATACGTTTCCTCTGTATGAAGGGCCGAGTAAATTACGGCCGACGAAAAGACATGTCAAGCCTGGCAGTCCTCCGAGGAGGTGCGAGATTCACTGGCCATGGTGTCGTTCGACCAGTGAACCGAAACCGCCGTGCATGCAAAAGTAAGCTCTGTTTCTGTGGACTAAGCAGACCGCAAACACCTGCTCTGCCCTCTATTCTCTATCCTTGTTATAAAATAGACTTTGCATCCTCATATACTCTTGTCCTTTTTATAAGACCTGGCATCATCGAATCTTTGATACTTTTTCTTTTTTTTTGTGCTTTAATTTAATATTGGTGTCTTGGAACGGGCTGCAGAAAGAAAATCGTCTCCCGTCTTATTACCATATTCACTACGCACATTACCTGTTTGCCTCACCCTAACCGCTAGAATGGCGTATTCACTTTACAACATCTACCTCATCACCCCGATTATCATCATCGGCGGCTTGCTTCAGGGGTTCGATATTTCATCCATGTCCGCCATTGCCAGCAACAAGACATGGCAGAAGCGCTTCGGCAATCCAAATGCCGCGACCCAGGGCGGCATCACAGCCAGCATTTCGGGCGGCTCGTTCCTGGGCTACTTTGTCAATATGTTGACCATTGACCGCTTCGGCCGGCGGGCAACCCTACAGATCGGCAGCCTAGTCTTTATTGTCGGAGCCATACTGTGTGCCGCCAGTGTCGCCGTGCCGATGCTAATCGTGGGCCGTGTTCTCTACGGGCTTGCTGCCGGCTTATTTACATCGACGGGGCCAACATACTTGGCAGAGCTGGCACCACGCGAGGTCAGGGGCCGCATCTTATCGTTGCAACAGTGGTCCATCACCTACGGCTGCAGCTTCACCAAAACAGAGGCTGTCTTCCGGGTGCCCTGGACGTTGCAAATTGTGCCGGCCATCATCATGTTCATTGGCTTGGTCCTTTGTGCCACGCTCACCGCGCTGGCTGGCTGCCCAAGACCGCTACGATGAGGCTTTGCAGGTTCTAGCCAACTTACACGCAGATGGTGACCAGCACGCGCCTCTCGTGCAGGCCGAAATGGCCGAGATCCGCGAGTACATGCGCATCTTACAGGTCTTGGTGCATCCTCACACTGGTCCGAGATGTTCGACAGCGGCAACCGCCTGCACATCATCAATGGTCTTTGCGTGCACATCTGGACACAACTCAGCGGCAACAACGCAGTCCTTTATTATGTTACTTACATAATGGAGATGGCAGGCCTGGCTGGAAATGTCAATCTCATCGCTTCGAGTATCCAGTACGTTGTCAATGTCGTATTTGCACTGCCCACCATTCTGTTTCTGGACCGCGTCGGCCGCCGCCTGGCACTGTTGTTTGGATCCACGTTCATGATGATCTGGCTGTACGCCATTGTGGGGACCATGAAGACACATGGGCACAGCGTTCCTGGAGGTTTCGAGGGCTCCAGTGTCGTCACATGGACCATGGATACAGACGCTCCGCACGCAAAAAGCGCCGTGGTCGCATTCACGTACCTGCTGGTGGCCACATACAGCTTTACCTGGGCGCTCATCAGTTGGTGCTACCCCCCTGAGCTGTTCCCAGTGCGTCTTCGTGGAAAGGCGGTTTCACTGGCAACATCGGCCAACTGGGCTTTTGGGTTCGCCAACAGTTACTACAGCCCGCCCGGGTACGAGCACTTGCAGTGACGCAACTTCCTGTTGTTCGGTTCTTTCAACGTGGCGGCTGGCCTTCAAGTCTTATTTTTCTTTCCGGAGACCAAGGGCCTCAGCCTTGAGGACGTGGACGAGCTGTTTGCGTCAGGTGTTAAAGCTGCATGTATATACACAGATCTGGCCAATTTCGTAGCATTTTGGTCAAGACCAATATAACTTCATAGCACTTATTTTGGCAGGGCGTAACCTTCCTCGATCTCCTCGCGTCTGCATAAGGTCAGCTATCGGTAATTGTGTTTGAAAGGTGGGCACTAGATACCGGGCAGGTATTGGGCAGCCAGGAAGGGGGCCAAACTTACAAGAAAACTTCGAATTCAGAAACATAAGCCAACCAATGTTTAATCAGCTCGTCCAAGATTGCCGGTTCCTGTTTAGCCAAGTCGTGAATCCCACCCTTGTCCGTTGCAACGTTGTACAGCTGCCATCGTCCCGGGCCCTTGGGCTTGGGGATAAAGACAGCCTTGTAGTCGCCTCGCCGGATTGCTTGGTGGTAAAACAGCTCCCAACCAACAACGTAGTCTTTCTCATGAACCCGAGGACTGGCACCGCTCAGATGCGGAATCCACGATGTGCCCTGACCAACACCACTTCGCGGCCGCGGAATGTCGGTCCAGGGTGAGAAACGCCTGCGAGATCGAGAATTGTTGGCAGGATGTCCATGACGGTGGCAAAGGCGTCGGTCACCTCACCACCTGCCGTCCGTGCGGCTGCAAGTGGTCGGTAGTGCACAATCGCCGGGCACCGGATACCACCTTCGGTCACGTAACCCTTGTGCATACGGCTAGGAGCTGTCGAGGTCTGTGCCCAGCGCGGGCCGTACCAGATAAAGCTATCCCGGTTGCCCAGGTTGTCCAGCTCGTTATTTTAGTGTGTGTTGATGGACCGCTTGATCACCTCGCCGGTCATTGGAATTGCCTCGATAACCGCACGCTCAGCGCCGTTGTCGGACATGAAAAGAACAAAGGTGTTATCCCATTCACCCAGACTCTTGATACGCTCAATCACGCGGCCTATGTTCTCATCCATACGGTCGACAATTCCTGCAAAGACCTCCATTGTGCGCGATGACCATTTCTGCCCCACGTCTGTCATATCATCCCACTCTATTGTGTCAGTCACGACGGGATGAGCCTCGGCGTCGGCCGGCAGCAGGCCGAGCTCGATCTGCCGCTGCTGTCGACGCTCCCGTAGGGCATCGGGCCCATCGTTGTAGATGCCACGATACTTGCGGATGCTGGCCTGTGGTGCCTGCAGCGGCCAGTGAGGAGCCGTGAAGGGAAGGTATGCAAAAAAAGGCTTTTTATGGTCGCGGGATCGGCCGCCCGCTCGTCGAGAAACTCCACCATGCGTGACACAAAGGAGTCTGATGTGTAGTCCTGCGGCAATGTTTTCACGTCAACCTGTTTGTCATCTTCGTAGTACAGCGGCGCCCAGTGCGCAAACACGGGCGTCCCGTCGGGGTGCGTCGGCTGGTACAGGTAGTGTGCCGAACCGCCGGACAACAAAGCGAACGAGCGGTCGAAGCCACGTGCATGCGGTGCCCGCTCCCGCGTCAAGCCCAGATGCCACTTGCCACTCATGCATGTGTAGTAGCCATTGCCCCTGGGAGTGCAGCCACGCGGAAGTTAAGATAGCCCTCGTAGCCTGGCCGCTTCGACCAGGGCATGGGTGGGTTAAGATCGCGGCTCCGAAATTCCATCTGGCCAAGTCCCGCTATGTAGTTGTCTGTGCCAGACAGCAGCATGGAGCGTGTGGGAGAGCACATCGACGCCGTGTGGAAATTGGTGAGGCGAACACCGGCTTGTGAGGCGGCAAGGGCATCGAGATTCGGCGTATGAATCTCGCCGCCAAATGCACCGACGTCGGAGAACCCGAGATCGTCGGCAACGATGAGGAAGAAATTGGGACGTTTGGCCATGGTTGCTTGTGTGCTGTTTTCTAATATTTTAATGTCGTGGGGGACTTTGTGGCCGTATTCGTTGCAACAACCTCATTTCCAGTGGCCGTCGAATCTTCCCAGGTTTGACAGTCTTATGCATTTTATCTCTTGAGCGGCCGGAGCGGTGGTCGGCTCTTGTCTTCCGTCGAGGCCACCCGACATGCAGGAAAGAAAGGATTGGGATGGGAGTATGGCGACACAAGATGATGCAAGATATTATGGGGTAAGGGTATCATTGCGGGTGGACGGGCTGCCACGCCCATTCTCTCGTTCTGGTGCCATGCGGTAGCGGATTTAGGGCCCCCATCACGACATCTGCACGCATGGCAAATGCAGGGGCTCGCGGCGCACACCTCCATGGGCTGCAATAGGCGGGAAAATGTCCTATGCGGTGCGGTGCTTTATTCGTTGAGATCCATTCAATTGGTATGATGGGAGGCTTTTATTTCAGTCGAAAGCAGGAACTGGTTCTGTGCATGCATCGGTCATCAGTTGTCTGACAGGTTAATCCAATTCAAAACACCTGCATTTATTCTCAAGTTGTTAGTTGGCGGGCCTGTCGTTCTTATGCCAGATATCTTGGACGGGATCGTGATCTAGAGTGTTCGGTGTCGTCGTAATCTAGACAAATGTTGTAGGTGTAATATGATGGCCAAAAAGGGCAACAGCATCTTCATCCACATTACTCACAGCGCTCCTGCCGTATCCGTCACGTTGCCTCATCATCCCTTTTGCTACCACATCCTTTGCACCTTCCTTCCCCGGTAGAAGTAGTCACGGATAGCTATGTACTGACTTTCGGGTCAAGTTGTTGCCATGATGCTGTTTTCATCAATCCCCTCTCCTTCTTTCTCTTGTCTAACCAGCAAACATAGACTACCGACGCCGTTTCAAATCGATCATTCTACTGCCGTCGCATCACGAGCAATATTGCTTACCGGACTCGCACAGATTTACTCTATATCAATATTCGATTTCAGCATTCAAACCCGCTCCAGTCGGCGCCATGGATCATCTTTCCAAAGGTGCAGACCATATTGTCGAGTGCTGCCAGGAATCAGCAACATCGCCAACGCCGCCTTTGTCCTGCAGCACTGGGAGTGGCAGCATGACATCCCTGGGCAGAGAGGTCGCGCTTTTACGCACACCGGCTTACTTGGCCCCACGAGCTGTGCACTGGCCGGGCATAGAAATCCATGGCCAGAAAGACGTGCCATTCTTCAGCCGCGATGTACTATGGGCCGAGGTCGAGGAGGCTATCTACACACCGATGATGAACATCTGTGTTCGAGACACTACTGGCCGGCGTCTATCACTCACATTCGACGCGGGCCGTTACCACTCCTGCGAAGCCATGCTCGAGGGGCCATTGCCAAAGGTTGGCGAGACTGTCTGCGTCCTATACACCACGAAATTTCCTGCTCGTTTCGAGAATTCTATATTCAGAATCATACCCATGTCGCTCCACAATGTGATGGCTCTCGGCCAAAAGGCGCGGCTTTATGCTCTTCAGGAAGCCGACTCCCGAGTGTGCTACGGATGTGGCCGTACGAGCAGATCACTCGAATGTTGCCCATGTTATGGACTATTCTGGCACTGCAGCAAGGTAAGAGATTTATCTATGAGCCGTCTACAGGTTTGAGCTAGGTCCACAGTTCTAACATTGTGAACTATAGGCATGCCGGGCACATGGCTGTCTATACGGCAAGCAAGAGGATGAGTGCCAGCTCCTCCAAGACAAAGAACTCGCCCGTTTGTTACTCTTGGCGTGCGGGATAGAGCCGGATGAACCACCGGTGTCTGACGCATCTGAGGATGATCGGACGTGTGCGTACAAGCTCTCGCCCCGTCTATTTCCCAGGGATAGTCGTGGCGCGGGAAGAAGAAAAGCATGAGGTATTGACTGATATTAGCTTTAGCGAGGCTTTAACCAATGTTCTTGTGCTCTTGTGCTTTGAGTGTCATTTTCTCTGTCTTTGTCTTCCTTTACTGGGCAGTTGGGTGTTGACTTAATTCATATTTTTAGTCCTTCTTGTTCGGATGCTGAGCCGATGCTTCATGGAGCAGTTTGTTTGTTTGTATGTGGTCTTTTAAATAATTATGAAGGAATAAATCAAGGAATAACTGACTAACAAGGCGTCCATGATTTTTTTTTTAAACCAACAAGAAGGGCGACAAATATAGAAATAGGATACAAAAACACAACAAGCAAGGGGAAAACAAAGGAAGACGAAAAAAACCAAAGCAGCGCATCGTCTTCACATAACTACTCTCCTTATCTATTATCATAGCTGAGAAGTATTCCAAGGACCGAAAACCAATGAAACTGACAGTGCCAATAGACAATTCTGGCGGGCTTTAGTTTAGACCCTTTCTTTGTACCTGCAGCTCATAACGCCAAACGTGAGTTGGCGGGCTGGGATACGCTAACAGCACAGGTGGAGCATTGACCACCTCTCGCCTCACGCAAACCACCTTTCTCGAAATTTAGCTTAACAAAATCAAACACAATCTCAACAATCAATCAACAACAACGCCATCTCTCACCCTCAAATCAGCACAGTAGTCCACAACAACGGTTGCCCCACACAAGAACCGATAGACACTACATTACGATTAACCACGAGAAACAACTGCACACGATGAACGGCCTCGGCGCAGGCAACGGACAAGGTCCGGGCGCTGGCGCGATGGCTGGCGCAGGGGGTGCCGCGTCCGCATTCCCGGCGCCCGCAGGATATACGGCCGAGTTGAGCTACATACACGCCATGGTCGAAGAGTTGAGCCGCCAGCTGTCGGAAAATAAGCGTGTCCTGGACGATGTTGTGACTGGCGTGGGACGCGTTCGCAGCCGTGCGCGAACACAGCAGCTCGGAAACGAAGAGCTGATTGAAGGAGCGAGCGAGGAGCTTCAGGGTATGCCTCCCGTGTGTAGTCACTGGACAGATGGTCATATGTGGCAAGGGCCTGCTCACAGCGCTAACGTTTTCTTTCTTGCGTGCCAGGCCAAGAATCCAACATGGATGCGACCATCTCCGTCCTAAGCGAGGCCCTCGATGTTGCCAAATACGCCAGAGACGCCAATGCCGCCCTCCTCGGCCAGTACGCGAATGTCCTTGGCGGGATGCTGAAGCAATTCCACGAGTACAAGCAAAAACACGTCGCCGATGTTGCCGCCTGGCACCGTAGCTACCGGCACCAACTGGCCGAGGCGCGCGCCGAAAATAGCCGCCTGCGTGACCAAATTTGGCAAATGCAGGAGCGCGCGGGACGGGCCAACGCGAGCCTACGTGCGTTCCGGACCTCCTACGATGAAGACCCCGCGCGGTGGGATCGGCGTGTCGCAGACAAGGCCCTCCGACAGGAACTGCGCTTTTGGAAGCGGATGGCGATGCCCACAGTGGCCGACGACGATATTGCATACTGGAGCGACGATGACGACCTGATTGACTCTGCGGAAAAAGTGAGGCTGCGCGAACTGGAGCAGAAGGCGATTGAAGAACAACAACGGATGCTGCAACACCAACAGCAACAGCTCCAGCAGCAGCAGCAGCAGCAGCAGCAGCACCTCCAGTACCAGCAGCAACAATATGAGCAACAGATGGGATTTGCGGCTGCAACAGCGATATCCTCACCCTTGTCTTCGTCGTCACTCACCTCGGGCTCTGGCGATATCGGTGAAGGCCTTGACGACTTGGAGATTGGCAACGATCGGCGTAGAAACGAACCCAACAGCGAGCTCGGGGGCGGTAGGGACGACGAGAGTGTGAACCTGGATGATCTAGCCCTTGCCCAAGCGGCTGCAACTGAGGTTCGAAGTGGCGATGTCAGGAGGGTTGGCGAGGATGGCGAAGAAGATGACGATGACGACGATGACGACGACAGCGACCTCGATCTAGACGATGATCTCGACCTAGAAGCTGATCTGCCATCACACCTACCCGCGGTTCCGCAAGCGCCTTCATCAGCCCCGCCGCCGGCGGGTATCAGCCGCATGGGCGGGGCGCCTTCTACAGAACAAGATGATCTCCTGTCGACAGCACACGGCCAAGGAACGGGCGAGCCCTCGGACGGGCCCTCACAGTCCGGCGATGCACCCGTAGGTGGGTCATAGGCAGGTCTTCTCGTGCTAATCTGTCCCATGCCTCGCATAATAAGATTTGGTCTTTCCCCTGGTTTGCTTTTCATGCTTCTACACTCAAGCAGTGTACCCAGCGCTTCAGTTATAGCGGTCTAGTATTGTCTTATATCATAGCCTCCAACATCTAAGAAAACGGTTTAAGATTGAGTTAAATATGATATTAAGTGCGTCGTACTGTTCAACCGCAACCTTTATTCTCGCTGCCCACTAATGCAAAACTCCCATGATGTCGAAAAACGCTCCGCAAATTACCAGGACTGTTGGGCCACCGTATGCCCATAACGCCCAACAGCAGCTTCATACACCCCCCATTCAATAATCAATACCCATTCTGCTCCCTCCGGTTGTCGTCAGATCTGGCTGCCTCGCCGGCTTCCCGAATGGCCTGCTCATCGCCTCGCAGCTTTGCAAAGTACGACTTGATATCCTCCGCTGAGATTGCCTGTCCGCTCTCAGCAAACTGCTGGAAGAAAGGCTTCAACTTATCCTTGAGATGGTTGTATGCCATCACACCCTCGATGGCACGCACACGATCCACATTACGCAGTGCACTCTCGCCACGTTCGTAGAGACTACCGCTGCCATGCGAGCCGCTCCCAGCGCCACCACCCTCGGCATTGCTTTCGCCGTCTTCGGAGACTGGCGGCTCATATGTCTCCTCCTGTTCCAGCAACTGGGGATGTGCTTTCAACAGGGGGAAGCAGTCGGCACAGTGGCAGAGATGGTCGCGGAAATCCTCCGTGAAAAACAGAGAGAATTGTCCGGCAGGTGGAGACGGAAGGGCTGCCCTCTTGCAGGCCGGCGCCGTGGGAGGCGCGGTAGTCGACTCCGGAATTGGGCCGGACTCCGCCCTGGTTGCCACATCATCACCCACGACCACCTGCTCGTCGGATCGAGCTCTCTTAGCGTTAGTCTCGGTATGGTCCTCGGCTTTACGCTTGAGCGAACCCTCTTTGGGCTCTTGAGTCTGCGTTGGCGGCATGCTAGCCTCGGCCCGGTACAGCACGGCAGGCAAGAAGCCAGACGCCCCAGCATATTGCCTTATCCAAGGGAATGCGTCGACGCATCTGTAGCAGATGAAGCCTTCAAAATCATCTTCCTTTGGAAACCCAGGTGGCATTGGCGGCTCGTCCTCGTCCTCATCTTCTTGGCCATCACCGGCTCCGCCCTCGGCGCCCCCGGCGGCCTCGGCAAGGTGTACTGTCTTCGTCGCAGCTTCGTCGTCCTCTGCGGTCTCCGAGATGGTCGGCAAAGAGTCCGGTGCCCCGCTTGCAGTTGTTTCTTCCTTCTTCTGGGTGTGTTCAGTGGCCGTGGCCTTGGCCGTGTGTTCTTCGACATCTTTTTCGAACCACTTTGGCCCTAGGCCAACCACGCAGCCAGGGTGCCACCAGTCCTCGCCACAGCCTCCCGTCTCACGTGTGCCTAGTCCCAGGCACTGGAACATAGTGCCCTTTTGTTGATATGGGTCGTAATCCAGCGCACACCCACAAAATCGGTTGTGGAAGTTCTGGTTGTATTTGTTTCCGGCGTCGGGCGCCTCGGAGTGGACGGAGCCCTTCGTGTTGGTTTTCGGATCAACTCGAAGGCAGCATGGGCTTTTAGCGGGGAACCGCGTCGTACCACAGTCGCATGTAAAGTTCCGCTTGTTGAACAGCTCAACCAGGGTATGCTCGCCGTGGCACTGCACAGAACAGGCATAGCAGATGCCGGCAGTGTCGTTGTAGGTTTGTTTGGAGTCTTCGGTCGAGGGGGCCGGGTTGCACGTCATGCAGGCAAAAACAGCCTGGCGGAGACGCCCAAGGGGCTTTGTGCAACTTTCAATGCTCTAAGACGTCAGCAGGAGTGACAAGTATAGGATGGCAAGAGGCCCATAACATACGTAGGGTAAAGCCTCGCGGGCATCGGCCTCGAGTTGCATCTGCGAGCGGATGAAGCTGATGGATAGATATGCATTAGCAGATTGACGATGGTACAATCGATTGCCGAGGAAATAGACAAATCATACTCCAGCGCTGTATGCGAGTCATCCGAAGCTTGCGAGCCCTGCGACGAGCTCTGGCGACGCGCTGGCGGCATGCGCTGTTGTTGTTCCTGCCGCGATGCATCGTTGTCGGCAGACGGCGAATCATGTGGCGATCGTGAATCCATCTTCGAATTGATATGCGTAGATGGGGGCGTCGTAGAGGATAGCGAGTAATTTATTCCGTATCTCAACAAGTAAAATGCGATGATAGAAGTGGTGAGGAAGAGGATGTCGGATGCAGGATGTTCTTTGAGGAGTCGTTGCGAAGTTCGAGTGTCGAAGACTCGCCCGCGTCTCGCGTCGCAGTTCACGTACCTCTGCTGATGTAAGTAGCACGGTTGTGCCTTCCATAACAAGATTGGCTGGCCTGAGACATTTTAGTGGACCTTATGCAACCACTTTAAGATCCGTTACGCGCAATCCAAGCACGGTTTAGTGTCAATTAAAGTAACGCGTCTCAACGCGAAAATTGAAGGCCCAAAGACGCGACACAGGGCGCTACCCCCGTGCGTCGAAATCCCCCACTCATTTAACTTGGCTTCTGCTGTGTCGACAAACTCTGTGTATCTCCTCCTTCACGTCCAAACTAAATTCTTCCCATCTCCCACTTTCTTTCTCTCCAATTATCCCCAAACACCTCAAACGCTGTCACAACCCGCAACAAGACAGACAGACACCTCCTTTTTACAATACCAGAATCAACAGCCGACAATTTCACAACATCACCACATTCCTGAAATAACGCTTCCACCATGAGGTAAGAACGAGAGACGAGTCTGATCTGCCATCTTGTCCAAGGTCAACGTGCAAAACTGACATGGTATCCAGCTCTCCCCTGCGCCCCAGTATGGCTTCTGGGAACCGTGGTGCGGCGCCCCGGGCCAACCGCAAACGCTCCCGTGGCGCGGCCGATGATGGCGGGTCGTCCGTCGGCGCTGCATCCAGCCCAATTCCGTCGTCGCCGCCTGGGTTTGACATTGCCCATGGACAGGACGACGATGAGGACGATATTGAAGAGGACGTCGAGATCCAGGACGATATCGATGAACTCGACGAATTGGCTGAGGATGACGTCGACCTCTTTCGCGAAGGCTTCGAGCGTGACTACCGCGAGAAGGACGAGACCGACGTCTACGAGGGCATTGACCTCGACGACGACAATGATTTTGAAACCATGGATCTGGGCGACCGTCGTCGGCTTGAAGCACGGCTAAGCCGCCGTGACCGCGAAGTTGCGCGGCGCCAGCAGCACGGTATGCCCGCGGCATTTCTGCCGGGTGATGACGACGACGATGGTGAGGGCGGCGACATTGATCTCACAGCGCAGCCTCGGCGTCGGCGTCACCGCATGGATGAAGACCCGGACGAGATGTTGGACGGTGACATCATGGACGAAGAGCTCTCACTGGAGGCCCTCCAGGACGTGAAGGCGGCAAGCCTCACGGAATGGGTGTCCCAGCCGGCGGTGCAGCGCACGATCAAGCGTGAGTTCAAGGCCTTTTTGACCGAGTACACGGATGAGAGTGGCTCGTCGGTGTACGGAAGCCGGATCCGCACGCTTGGTGAGATTAATGCGGAGTCGCTCGAAGTCTCCTACGATCACCTTTCTTCGGCAAAAGCCATTCTCGCCTATTTCCTGGCCAACGCCCCCACCGAGATGCTCAAGCTGTTCGACGACGTCGCCATGGATGTGGTGCTGCTTCACTACCCCGACTACGAGCGCATCCACTCGGAGATTCATGTTCGCATCTTCGACCTGCCTGTGCACTACACCCTGCGCCAACTGCGCCAGTCGCACCTCAACTGCCTGGTGCGCGTCAGCGGTGTGGTGACCCGGCGCAGTGGTGTGTTCCCCCAGCTCAAGTACGTCAAGTTCGACTGCTCCAAGTGCGGTGTCACTCTGGGGCCTTTTCAACAGGAGGCCAATGTCGAGGTCAAAATCAACTACTGCCAAAGCTGCCAGTCGCGCGGCCCCTTCACTCTCAACTCGGAGAAGACTGTGTACCGCAACTACCAAAAGCTCACACTGCAAGAGTCGCCCGGTACTGTTCCGGCGGGCCGTCTGCCTCGTCACCGTGAAGTCATCCTTCTGTGGGACCTCATCGACAAGGCGAAGCCGGGTGAGGAGATCGAGGTGACGGGCACATACCTCAACAACTTTGATGCCCAGCTCAACAACCGCAACGGCTTCCCCGTGTTTGCCACGATCCTTGAGGCTAACAATGTCGTCAAGGCACATGACCAGCTTGCTGGATTCCGGATGACAGAGGAGGACGAGCAGGCGATCCGGAAGCTTGCGCGGGATCCACAGATTGTGGACAAGATTGTGCAGTCGATGGCGCCCAGTATCTACGGCCATGACGACATCAAGACAGCAGTGGCCCTGTCGCTGTTTGGTGGCGTCGCCAAGGTCCGGAAGGGTGCCCATCACGTGCGTGGTGACATCAACGTGCTGCTTCTCGGTGACCCTGGTACAGCCAAATCGCAGGTCTTGAAGTATGTCGAAAAGACAGCTCACCGTGCGGTGTTCGCGACGGGTCAGGGCGCGAGTGCCGTCGGTCTGACGGCGAGTGTGCGGCGTGACCCGTTGACGAGCGAGTGGACGCTCGAGGGTGGCGCGCTGGTGCTGGCCGACAAGGGCACGTGCTTGATTGACGAATTCGACAAGATGAACGACCAAGACCGTACCTCGATCCACGAAGCGATGGAGCAGCAGACAATCTCGATCTCGAAGGCAGGTATTGTGACGACTCTGCAAGCACGGTGTGGCATCATTGCGGCGGCCAACCCGATCGGATCGCGTTACAACGCAACCATTCCTTTTGCAGCCAACGTGGAACTGACAGAGCCTATTTTGTCTCGTTTCGACATCCTGTGTGTGGTGCGGGACACGGTCGACCCGGAGGAGGATGAGCGGCTTGCTCGGTTCATTGTCAACTCGCACAGCCGCAGCCACCCGGCGATTGAGCCGGACTCGATGCAGGCGGAGGCGTTGCAGGATGGCCAAACCCAGGCGACGACCCAGGCATCTTCTTCGTCAACCTCTACAAATAAGACACCCGACAACCAGATCCCGCAGGACCTGCTGCGCAAGTACATCCTGTACGCTCGTGAGCGGTGCTCGCCCAAGCTCTACAACATGGACGAGGACAAGGTAGCGCGTCTGTTTGCCGACATGCGTCGCGAGTCGCTTGCGACGGGCGCATACCCGATCACAGTGCGTCATCTGGAGGCGATCATTCGTATCTCCGAGGCGTTCTGTCGTATGCGGCTCTCGGACTACTGCACAGCGCAGGACATTGACCGTGCCATTGCGGTGACGATTGAGAGCTTCGTGGGTAGCCAGAAGGTCAGCTGCAAGAAGGCGCTTGCACGCGCATTTGCCAAGTACACGCTGGCAAGACCGGGCCAGGGCGTTGGGCGCCGGGCGATGGCAGGCGGCAGTGGCGGGGCTGGTGCACGGTCATCGACTGTGGCCGCATAGACTATGACAGGAATGGCAGCAGCAAGACAGCACTGAGTGTTGGAAGCACGGCCCGTATGGGCCATGGGTTTTAATGAAAACAATGAGGATGATGGTGTAAAGGCTTGTGTGAGGGGAGATGGATGATATCACGGTATATTTTGCACGGTTATGGTTCTTTTTGCATGTTGCGTTTACATTGTGTTCTTTTACGCCTTTTATTTCTTTTTTCTCCTAATTTCCATTGTAGGATCTATTATGTCATGTTCTCTAGCATTCGTTGATATGATATGTCTAGTGTATAGTTTTTTAGTGTTAAACAACAAAGTGAGAAAAAGAAAGAACGAAACATGACAACAAGCAGACACTGTGAAACAAGAGACGGTCGTTGGAGGTGCATCATATCCAGACAAGGAAAAGAAGAAGACGAAGAAAACCCCAAATAAAACGACGTGAAAAGAAAAGAAGAAGAAGAAGAAGAAGAAGAAGAAGAAGAAGAAGAGGAGGAGGAGGAGGAATAGGAGGAATAGGAGGAATAGGAGGAATAGGAGGAGGAATAGGAGGAGGAGGAGGAGGAGGAGGAGGAGGAGAACCGACAGGCACAAGACAGACTTCAGGAGTTTTTTCCCCTATATCCCATCCCATTTTCCCCTATATCCCATCCCATATTCACTCAGCCTCCCCCAAAATTGCACATACCGCTTTCGCTTTTCCGTTAAAAAAATATAAAATACCCGCCGTCTCCCAACGTAACTGGGATCACGGCCACCACCGTCAATCGTCAGAGCTGGCATCCGAGCTGGACGAGTCGTCGGAGTCGGCAAGGGTCTGGGACTGGGCTTGAATGTCAACAGCCTTGCCGTCGGGTGCACTCAAGGTGCCGCGCACCTGGACCTCGATGACAGGAGGCAGAGGCCGTTTTGCAGGCGGGCCGGCAGGCGGATCTTCGCAAGCAATGCGCCAAATGCAGCGGATTTTTGTCAGGTCGGACGGGTCGCGAGCATAGTCGCGGACAGTAAAGCGCACAAAGGCGCCGGAGTTGACGGTCGAGCGCCGGACACGATTTACGGAGGCGATGAGGCCATCAAAGTCCATGGTAAATCCGTCAATGGTGACGTGTGAGGTGCCTGGGATGTAGAGATGGAGGAGAGCTTCGCGGATACGGGCATCCTTGGCCTCGGGCGTGTCGGTGGCCGGGTCGACGGGCTCGGGGTTGAAAAGGCGCTGGAGGGCATTGCCCCAGGACTCGGCCGAGCGATAAACGGACATGGCAGCGGGCCGGAGGAGAGGAGGAGAGGGACACGGATGAAGAAAAGGGAAAATGAGGGAATGCGACTCGGTATAGAGTGTCAGACTTTTCGTAACTCAAGTGTGGGCACGGCGCCGGCAACAGGAGGCGTCCAATTGACCCTGCAATGTAGGAGAGGTAAGACGTGAGGACGAATCTTCTGAGTAGGCCAGGTGTATACGACGTAGGAGAAGAAGAAAAAAAGAAGCAGCAGCAACCTGGGATTGGAATAGCAGACGAGGGCAAGAGAAACAGCCAGCCGTAAGAGGAGGACGGACTGTGTCGCAAGCCTGTCGAATACTTGTGACAAGGCGGGACATAAGACCAAGTTCATCATCCAGCAGGGCATCTAGCAAGCAGCATTGTCCTCTGCTCCCTGCTTGGCCAAGCCTGGGCCCATCCAAGCCATCCACGCTTGCCACGCCAGGCACTTCAAACCCTCAGCAAGCAGTAGGATTTGCGCCGCAGCACTCAGGCAGTTCGATGCGTCGCATACTGAGGACGGAGCTCGCTGGTCTCTTCTTTGCCTTCGGGTGCAAGTTTAAAGGTGCGGAGAGCCCCCCTTTTTTCCCCTTGCTGGCTGGTCCGGGCTTATTCTCGCCCACTACGTTTGCACCCCTCCCCGTTCCCCCCGGCACCCCCCTTCTTGCCCCGGTCCCACCGCGCAGTAGTTCGTTCGTTAGGAGAGGAACCAGGACCAATGCGAGTTGACGGAGAGTGCTTGTTGGACGCACAGAAAACCGAGAAAAGAGAAAGAAAAAAGAAGAGTAAAAGAACAGGAAGGGAAAAAAGCAAGAGAACAGGAGGTGGAGGAGGTGGTGGGTCGACGAACGCGAGGCAAGGGGGAGTAGAAATGCTCCGGACGCAAACGTAGTTTGGTTTTTGAAGCCCACCGTCTGTTGAGAGCACATACACTGACACAGTATTACGCTGTAGCTGTCAAGAAATGCAACCACAAAAGCATGGACAATCTCCTTTGTACGACGTACAGCGCACCGTCCAGACTGATTTGTTTCTTCCGCCGCCAAGACAGGTCCGAACTAGCATACACTGCACGGGGCCGATGGTTGTTATCCGTTCTTCGTCCTTTGACGGGCCAACAGCACGTCAAGACGTCGACGTCAAGGTGACAAGACGTGCTCGCCCGAACCATTCCGTCCAGCTTCCCAGCACATCGTGCTTGTACCATGTCCCAGATACTCCGTATACGAGCGAGTATTGCAAACAGGTCCCTGTCCACCTGTCCCGATCTCTTCCGCTGTCTTTGATAATTTGGCTCACCGCAGGTGTGTGTTCTCGTTTTCTTGGGCATATCTATCCCCTCTCTCCTATACCCCCCTTTTCTTTTGGATTTTTTTTTCTTCATCATTTTCAACTTGGCCTACATACCTCGAGCCCTGGTAATGGGACGTTTAACCGTCAGCAAAGACAGGCCCCGTATGCAGGTTTGTGTCTGACGTTGCATGCAGTGCATGGTGAGAGAGTTCCGTCATGCTAAAAGGCACAAGCACTCGCTTGAAATGGGATGGAAAACCGAACCAGCACAAAGCCCAAACCAAAATGGAAGGCAACACGAGCCCCGGAAAAGCAGTGCGACGGAGCAGTGCACGTCAGCTGCGACTGTGCCGAGCGAGTAAGGCAATTTTACCTTCTACGTGGACGGAGGACATCGTAGTACTGAATTGGTTCCAGGTTGCTCGCCTGGAAGAAGCGTTCCTGGATGCACTGGCAGACTGGATATCGCAATTTGCCGTTCCGCATTGGCTCAATGGCCCAATGGCTCACAATGGCTCAAGGGTTTCGAGATTTTTGTCTTGCAGTAAAGTTGCAGCACACGGTTTCCGATGTCGTACCCAGTCTCCCAGCATTGGCCCACGGACCACAACCCTGCTGGCATTGGTCGGATTGTCGAGTTGTCGAAGAGCAGTTGTCGGGTTCTTTTGGCTTCTGCGAGCTTCTTCTCTTTCAATGGGTTTTGTTGCATGGTGCATCATGCAGCTTGCTGTTTGTGGAAGGTTGGAGGCTGTGCAGTTCGCAGGTCCTTGCCGTTTGCAGGTCCTTTGCAGGTGCTTTGCAGCGGCCGAAACAGCGGCTTGCCACCCGTTTGGCTGATCAGCACCGGGCCAGACCACACTGAGGGTGTTGTGAATCTTGCAAATATCTGACCTAAGATATACTCCAGGACTGTGGTGTCGGAGTATGTAATAACAGGATAGGATAGACAGGTCCGATAGGTCTCATTACTTTTTCTATCTGATGATGGAACGACGTAAGATTCGCAAATGCACGCAAGAATGGCCCCGTGAGTTACCAAATTTTGAGGTCCCAGATTGCGCGACATTTCACGAAGCTGTTTTTTGTTTATTCGGAGATCGAATGGCGTATTATTCCGTATGTTTCTTCTGTCATCTGTTGCCCATTCCTTTTTTCCTTTTGTGAAGACGCCGTCTCGGAAGCTAAAGATCGCGTCGGCCAAAAGTGCCCTGAGCCCCGAGAACCCCTAAAGAGCCCCTAAAAGTAAACCAAGCTTTTTTGCTCCCAGCCCCGCATGTCCCCAGCACATTGGTGTTATTAGCAGGCGAGCACACCCTCACGACCAAAAGCCAAAAGTTTCCCTGATTCCTTTAGCGGGCTAACCCCGCCTGTCCCACCAAGCCGCCACCGCACCTTGGGAACGCTACCGTCTCCAAACTGAAGAGTTTCTAGCGGCGCGACAGCCCATTTGGCCTGTCAATTTAACTGTGACGCGAATTGTCCAAGTCGACGCGACGCGAAACTGGTATCGCGACATGAAGGTCTACCGCCTCACCTCCCGCACCCAGACCTACCTAAGTCGAAGATGGACGACCCGCCAACAATCATTGCACTGAAGCAAGCCTTTCTCGAGATTGCCACACGCCAGCTGGCCCAGCCTCTCGCACCATCGCGTACCTGGCAAAGAAAGAATGACCTGAGTGGCACTGGACGCGGCAGTGATGCTGCTGTCGCCGCTGAGGGCAGCGCCGCGGACGGCGAGGACGGCAGCGACGGCGGAAGGCGTATTCCTCCCAAGGTTGTTGACGATGTCCTTGTACGCACCAACCAGCTCATGTTGCTGCATGCTCGCCGTGTGCACACAACGGTGGCTGTGCGCCACGTCGCAGAACAGCTGGACCAGCTGTACCAAATAAACAGAGACGATCTGGTAGCCGGGCCAGGCAATGCCGGGAGCGAGTCCCTTGGACGAGGGGCCGACTACAGTATGCTCTTCTCCGTCTTTTTTTTCTCTTTTTTCTTTTTTCCTTTTCTTTTTCTGTTTTTTTTTTGTCTCTTCTTTCCCCACCCCCGTTTCCAAATTCAAAAGTTTGGACTTCTTTGCTAATAAACAGCATCGTCGACGGCCATCTTCGGTCTTCCGTCCGCTTGGGACGACTCCCAAGAGGCTGACACACTGCCGCTCGAGGCTCGCCGGTATACGGAGCAAGTTGCCCAGCTGCAGGCGCTCGCAGAGCGGCGAACGGAAACGGCAACCCGTGTCCGGCGCCTCCGCGGAATAGCCTCCCTGTTGGAGAGTATATCATCGGAGGGTGTCCCTGCGCAGCGCAGCCTCATTACGCGTGACGGGCCTGTGGAGGGCCAGCTAGAGCGGATGCGCCTCCTCCTGGCAAGGG
>JANSLP010000300.1:0-39838 GCA_029298735.1 Ophiostoma sp. CBS 140.51
AGAGCTCCTCGAACTCTGGTGGAAAATGGGACCAGTTTGCCGCCAATGAGCGCCTCTTCGGCCTGAAGACGAACTACAACGAGAACTTCTACACAACAGTCTACCTAATGTACCAAAGTACCATGACCTCAGCCACTGATGCCCTCTTCATAACATTAACACAACTCTCGTCATGACTCTACCTACTACTCCACATCTCCGTTGTCTCCTCCCACTTTGTCATTGGCCTCTTCCAGCTATCGTACTATCAACACCCCTGTTTACACTTTCGCCTCACCGTGGAAAACCTCGGGAGAAGCCTCAGTTTTGGTCGCCGTTGTCTCCATCACATTTTCCTGGTACGCCGACCGCTGCTGGTGGATCGCCTCGGCACCCGTCACCAACTCGCCGTCCTCAAACACCTCGCCAATCTCCTCGAGGCTGCGGCCCTTGGTCTCGGGCAGGAACCACCAGGCAAAGACTGTCTCGACGGCCAAGATGGCGACGGCAAAAATGTAGTAGCGCCAGCCAATGTTTTCGAGGGCAATGGGGTTGACGTAGCCATTGTAGAGGCTGGCACTGTAGCCACAAAACTGGAAGATCATGGCCGTCTTGGCGCGCAGCGAAAACAGAGACGTCTCAACCACATAGGGCACGGAGGCCACGGCCAGCTGCTGGTAGCCGACCTGGAACAGGAAAACCATGGCCACGACGGCCAGAGCCAGCGACTTGTCTTCAAAGTTGCGTTCCTGGTTGAGGGCCGAGCAGATGGTCCACACAACGAAAACAACCAGCATGGTGGTCATACCAGACGTGATGAGCCCACGACGGCCGAAACGGTCAATCAGCAGAGCAAAAGTAATAGAGCAGGCCAGCTGGAACAGCGAGTGGTAGGCGTTGATGAGGAGCTGCGTCTTGGCGTCGTTGATACCGATGCTCTCGAGAATCTTCGTGAGGTAGTAGCCTGTGAGGCCCAGACCGGAAATCTGGACGGCGTAGCCGATGAACAGCAAGATGGACAGCCGCTTGCGCGTGCCCTTGGTGGCGAAAAACTCTTTCCATGACGACGCCTTTTGAATCTTTTCGGCCTCGAGTGTGGTCTGAATCTCGAGCATTTCGAATCGCACCAGGCGCGAGCTCGTATCGTTGTCCGGTGTGTGGTACTTGGCCAGCACGCGCACGGCCTCGTCGACGCGGTCCTTGTACACCAGCCAGCGCGGCGATTCGGGCACGAACCAGCTCAAAACAAATTGCAGCAAGGCGGGCGCCGCCTGGATCAGGCTCGGCAGCCGCCAGCTCCAGACCGAGCCGACCATCTGAAAGGTACCGTACGTCGTCCACGCCGCCACCAGGTAGCCGACCACCCACTGTGTCATGTAAAGGGACACAATCTTGCCGCGGTGCAGGGGGTAGGCACACTCCATCATAATCTGCGGCGCCGCCACGGCCGTAATGCCGGTGCCGATACCGACGACGAAGCGCCCCGCGAAAAACATGCCGTACGTCGTGGCACCACCCTGGAGAGCGGAACCAAAGACCACCAGAAAGGTACCGACAGAAATGGGCCGGCGGCGGCCAAACCACTCGCACAGCTGCGACGACACCAGAACAGACGCAATCACACCGAAATTGATGGCATTGACGAGCTGGCCCAGCGCGGCGCCCTTTGGGTTGCCAAAGAACTCGACCCACTCGGGCAGGGACTGCATGCCGTTGATCATGCTGCCGTCAAAGCCGCAGGTGAATTGGGCCAGGAAGCCACACAGCAACAGCAGGTTGAGCTTCAAGAGGTGCGGGTACTGGAACCACCACTTTTCAAGAGGCGGTGTGACATCGGCCAGTGTCAGGCCGTCAAACTCGTCGAGCTCGGCTAGGCGCGTGAGCGCCGTCTTGGACTCTGGCTCGGCCATGGTGGGTGTCGGTATGTGATGTGGTGGTGGGATCAAAGAACTCGATGCAAAATTGGACGTGTTCGTGCTGATAGACAGGATGAAGTTAAACAGCCTTGTGGGAGCAAGTGATCAACACAGAAGAAGTCCGGGATACTGGATGCCGGCCTTGTCGTATATATATTCTTGTGTGTGGTGTGGTGGTGTGGTGGTGTGGTGGTGTAGTGGTCCTTCTTGGAGAGTGTACCTTTGAGGAGCATACCAACAACTGACAATGATTCTCCACGATGTATTTCCCCACGACTGTCGTCTCCCCGCGTGGCTTGTGGGGAGGTGTCTGGGGAAGATTGTCCGCCGAACATGACCCAGGAACAATTAATTCCATGTAGACGTTGTGTGTAGCATCAACTTTTGCTCGTTTTCTTGATTTTAGGATGTAGTTTCGGACGCCGGACGAATGCCCGGCCCGCCTCCGTAGCTTGGGGGCAGGGCCTGTTAATGTGTGGGGCGTCTGTCACAAAACCCGCATTTCTCCTCTTTCTCGTGTACTTCTCCGCAATCAACTTGTCAGTATCAGATCAATCAAACTTTCAATCCTAATCAAGGTTATCGTCCCTTGTCATGCGAGGCTGTCGGAGTATGGTCCGGGACTCTGTCCGTACATAATCGTGTAAAAAAATCAAGATTTAGTCTGGTTAACGCTTCAGTCTCAAGTCAAAGATCACCTTACAAATCATATCTGTATTTTAATAGTATTTAAACAGGAAACAGTCGGGTATATCATGTACACGATGCCTTTGCTGGGGAAATCCGAGCCCACGGCGATTGGAACAGTTCCATAGCAGTGCGCCACTTGTCTAGTCCTTCCATTGTCATTTTGCGGTAATAAGAATCATTGTCATTGTCATCGCACGAAGCCGACTGGATGGTGTACATGATAGAGGGTGAAGGTCCCATGATGGCGTAGCAGAACCAGGCAAGGGGCCACCACAGCCAGACGGCAAAAAAGGAGCACGGCGAGGATGATCAGAGGCGTTGTCGGAGCTGGCTAGCTGGCGAATATCTCTGTCTCTGTCTCTGTGTCGTGTGCGCCACTCCGGCTGTTCTCGCCATATGGGTGCCCACGATGGCCATGTCCGAGTGATCCCAGTGCTCGTTAAGAAGTCGTTTGCTGTCGTTATGCTCTTCCATGACTCGACGAACAGACGTTTCCGTCATGGATGTCGATATGGTGTTTGTTGCCAAAATGTCGGCAAGAGCCAAGTTGACAAAGTCGTCTCGATATTTGACAGTGTAGGCACTACACCATGCAGCAGCTGCCGCGGCTCTTGTAGCAATACCAGTATACTGGATCGTGTCGTCGATGGAGGTCGTGTCTGTTGGTGCTTTTCGTCGCTCGGATGGTTCCTATGAGGAGGCCGACAGTGCGAGCCACGTCGGGTTGATATTCCTCTGCCATTTTGTCGATTTCGAGATTTTCTGTTTGGATCAAGGAGGATGAAGAGAGATTAAGACGGAGATTTAAATGGAACGGATTAGGATTTTATAGGTGTTTGCCATAGATCGTGGATTAGATCAGTGGATATCATGTACCTGGATACCACTTGTTCGAAGTAGACTAAGTAAACGAAAGTATCAAAGGCAATGTCTGGCCAACCACAATACTAAGATAGCAGCGATACATCTACACCAGTCTTATTTATTCCATCTGGAACGTTTACGCTTTTTGCTACCTTCTCCAAGTATATCCGCTGTCGCGTTTGCAGCTCACTTCCAGACATCTCAACAAACACAAGTTCGACAACCAACGCAACAATGTCTAGCCGCCAACAACTTCGCCGCAGTCGACGTCTACAAGGTACCTCATCACAAGACAAATCAATAATAATATATGTGTGTGCTAATGACTGGACCGATGCAAAACCAGGCCGAGAACCAGCTCCTCTCAGGCCGCTACCTGCAAGTAGAAGACGGCACGCTCGCGCTGCTGACCAAGCCCTACTGCCTGTAATACAGCATGAGCAGCAACGGCCTGGAATTTCAGCCAACGCGGCCAATACTATCTTCATGCTGGCACCCGCAGCGGCAGCTGCCGCCATCGTCGCCGCCTCACCAGCTGCCGATGCGCAGCCTGTGGCCATGGCCGAAGCCCCTCCATCTTCGGACAGGAATGCGTGGACGACAAATCAGATCGCGACAATAGCGGTCTCCGTTGTGTCCGCAGGGGTGGAGGCTGTCTCGGCCGGTGTGCAGATTTCTGGCCGTGCGCGGCCGACGAACCGACGGACCCCAATGCCCCCGACAATCTGCTCGCAACTGATAGAATCGTGGCGAACATACGTTAGGCGCGTGTTGCATCACGAGAGCCGGCGGCGGCAGCAGCAGCACTACAAAGTTACCTGGAACTGGCCGACAGATGCCGTGTTCCCGTTACACAGGACATTGTTGATCGTTTCAAAAAACACCTTGACACCAGCAAGTTCGAAAAAGAGCTAATGAAGGACAAGGTGCCGTCGACTGTGAATGGCGGTGAAGCCGACAAATTGAAGCAGGAAATGGTGAGCCACTACAACGGTTTGGAAACAGAAATCCAGAGGCTCGAAGACATTATAGCCCTGGTCCAGGCCCAGTCCGGTGGGACCGCCAACTAGCCGGCGACTCTCGTATATTTGACTCCCGTTGTTTGTTGTACCATCTCCAACAGCATTTGTTCTTTTACAGCAAGGGATGTACATATACACGTTTGTTCTTGTGGCCCCACTTTATGGCCTGGCATGTTCAACCCATTGGCTGGATTGACAGCTGCCTGGTTCACACGTGACGAAGCTCCTCGCTCAGGTCCGTGCACGACCGCCCGATTATCTCTGCTTGATTCCAACGGCCGTCGAGCTTCGCGACCAAACCAAGGAAGCAGGAGCCACCGGATGTCATAGGACGCCTCCTTCCGCTGCAGAATCCGTCCACAGCCTCTCTCCTTCCCCCGTGAGAACAAAGCTTCCTTCCGTTTTGAGTATCTTGAATTATGCATCCCCCTTTTGTATTTTTACACTGTATTTATTTTGCATTTAATGTAATTGTTCTGCCTCATCTTTCTCTCTCCATTCTCTCCTCGGCGCCCTAGCGCTGCACGGCTCTCAATCAAGACGCCGAAAACTACCCACCTTCTGCCCACTCCAGCAGCTACAAGGCACCACGCAACGCACACACTAAAACCAGCCACCGTTCGTGCGCCCCGTCTCTTCCGCTGCCTTTCTTGCCTTTGAATCTACCCACCACAAGACAGCTCTTTGTCGTTCGCCTTTCATTGCCTTTCTCCTGCCAGGCACCTTTCCCGACGACCATCGAACCGGTAATCGACAATTCGACGACCTGCCAATTCCACGTCGGCTGTTCTCACCCCTTGTCAACTCTGACGACAGCCGCGCATCCACGATCGCCTCCCCGTTTCGATCTGCAGCGTTCCCCTATTTCCCTCTTCTCGAGCTTCGTCACTTCCCAGCCGCGCCGAACATCGGCGTTGACGTCCACCTTTCGTTGCTGTTCCAATCGCTGGACATACGATCCTCGACCACCATCCTATCCTTTCCTCTCCCTGACCGACGACAATGGCCGCGCCGGTGGTTGCCGACGACCAGGCCCGGCTTCTTGAGGATGCCCTCATCGCCGTGCGCCAACAGACCGTGCTGATGCGCAAATGTCTGGATACGCCGGGCAAGCTCATGGACGCCCTTAAGTGCTGGTACGACAACCTGCGATCCGACAGCACATCGTGACCTGTCTTCTTTCCCTGCTAACATCACGTCTATCCCAGCTCTACCCTCGTGTCTGAACTACGGACCAGCAGCCTTGGACCTAAGCAATACTACGAACTCTATATGGCAGTCTTCGATGCCCTCCGGTACCTGTCCGTCCACCTGCGCGAGAACCACCCCGTAAACCACCTCGCCGACCTCTACGAGCTTGTTCAGTATGCCGGAAATATCATCCCCCGCCTGTACCTCATGATCACTGTCGGCACTGCCTACATGGCCGTCGAGGGCGCCCCCGTCAAGGAGCTCATGAAGGACATGATGGACATGAGCCGCGGCATCCAGCACCCAATACGCGGTCTCTTCTTGCGGTACTACCTCTCCGGCCAGGCCCGTGACTATCTGCCCACGACCGACAGCGAGGGTCCCGAGGGCAACCTGCAGGACTCCATCAGCTTTATCCTGACCAACTTTGTCGAAATGAACAAGCTGTGGGTCCGTCTGCAGCACCAGGGCCACTCCCGCGAGCGCGAGCAACGCACGCAGGAACGCAAGGAGCTGCAGCTACTCGTCGGTACCAACATTGTGCGCCTCAGCCAGCTTGTCGACCTCGAGACATATAAGAACACCATCCTGGCCCCGCTGCTCGAGCAGGTTGTCCAGTGCCGTGATGTCCTTGCCCAGGAGTACCTGCTGGAGGTCATCACCCAGGTCTTCCCCGACGAGTTCCACCTGCACACTCTGGACCAGTTCCTCGCCGCCGTCTCCAAGCTCAACCCCCACGTCAACGTCAAGGCCATCGTCGTTGGCCTGATGGACCGCCTGTCCAACTACGCCGAGCGCGAAGCCCAGAACCGCCCCAACGAGAACCGCGAGAAGATTGAAGAGGATGCTCTGGTTGCCCTGCTGAACAAGACAAATCTGGGTGGTGACTCTGGGACTGATGGTGCCCAAGCAGCAGAAACGACTTCGGATGGCGCTGCTGGTGGATCGCGGTCAGCTAGCCCCGCAGCGGCTGACAAGGACGAAACAAACGACGACGACGCCCAATCGACGACCGACACTCTGGCAACGGAAGCGACGGCTGAGACGGAGGCCACAGCAGTCAACGGTGGTGACAACAACGGCACAGCAGAAGGTGATGTGCCATCAACCGATGGCGACGCTGCTGCCTCTCGCGGCATTGGCGGCGACATCCACCTGTACGAGGTCTTCTTCGGCCAGGTCAAGCAGCTCGTCTACGCCCAGCACCTGCCCATCCACGACACGATTGCTCTGCTCGTGTCGCTCACCAACCTCGCCCTCAACATCTACCCGAGCCGCCTCGACTACGTCGACCAGATCCTCGACTTTGCCACGCAAAAGGTGCAGGAGAATGTCAACAACCCCGACTTCCACGGCCAGGCTGCGCAACAAAGCCTACTGGCTCTGCTGCAGGCCCCCATCAAGCACTACGTCTCCATCTTCACAGCACTGGCCCTGCCGACCTACGTGCCCCTCTTGCAGTCGCAAATCTACCAGACCAAGCGCGCCGTTGCCGGCGAGGTGGCCCGCAGCCTGCTGAGAAACCAGACGCGGATTTCCACACCCGAGCAATTAACAAATGTGCTGGATGTGCTCAAGGTGCTGATCGTCGAGGCCTCACCAGCACCCCAGGGCCCCCAGCGCGGTCGCTCGTACGAGACCGACGAGACGCTGGAGGAGCAGGGCTGGCTGGCACGCATTGTGCATCTGTTGAACGCCGAGGACAATGACACGCAGTACAAGCTGCTGCAGCTGACCCGAAAGGCGTATGCTGACGGAAACGAGCGCATCCGCATCACCACACCCCCGCTCATCACTGCGTCGATGAAGCTGGCACGCCGCTTCAAGGCCCGCGAGCACTACGACGACAACTGGAAGTCGCAGTCGTCGTCGCTCTTCAAGTTTATGCACTCGGCTGTGTCGACGCTGTACCAGCGTGCCACGAACGGCAACACGGCTGGCGGCAGCAGCGGCGGTGCCGAGCTGGCTTTCCGCCTGTTCTGTGTCTGCGGCCAGACGGCCGACATTGTCGGCTTCGAGGAGGTCGCGTACGAGTTCTTTGCGCAGGCGTTTGTCGTCTACGAGGAGGCCATTTCCGACTCCAAGGCCCAGTTCCAGGCCGTGTCGGCCGTCGCCAGCACGCTGCACCAGACGCGTAACTTTGGTCGCGAGAATTTTGACACGCTCATTACCAAGTGCGCCCAGCACGCCAGCAAGCTTCTGCGCAAGCCGGACCAGTGCCGTGCAGTCTACCTAGCCAGCCACCTGTGGTGGGCGACGCCGATTGCGTCCAACAGTGAGACGGAAGAGAATACCGAGAGCCTGTACCGCGACGGCAAGCGCGTGCTCGAGTGTCTGCAGCGGGCGCTGCGCGTGGCCGACTCGTGCATGGAGTCGGCGACGTCGATTGAGCTGTTTGTCGAGATTCTTGACCGCTATGTGTACTACTTTGACCAGCAGAACGAGTCGGTAAGTCACCGCCCATGCTTGAAACAATTGATTCCCCCACCCCCTTCATATCATTTACTAACCACAGTGTGTAGGTCACGACCAAGTATCTCAACGGCCTGATTGAGCTGATCCACTCGAACCTGGCGAGCAACCAGCAGGAGTCGGCGTCGGTGGAGGCGAGCAAGAAGCACTTTCACCACGCGCTGGAGCTGATTCGTAGTAAGGAGTATGAGGGGATTGTCTTGACTCCGAAGTGAGCAGGTGTAGATGTGCGTCTGATGGAGTAGATCGGCTGTTGTATTTCTTTTTGTTCTCTTTTTGTCTGTCTCTTGTATCTTTTCTGTCTGCGAGTTGACATCAATTTCTATCCTTTTCTTTTTTTCTTATTTTACCTCCTATGTCTCTTATTGGTTGTGTGAAGACTAGAAAAAGCCGTATCTATTTGAAGCCTCCTCACCCTCTTTTACCTCTGCGAATAATTCATTCATTACGCACTGACCATGATCTGACATCCGCCGAACACTCACCATGACGTGAAATCCACCTCAAATTCACATTCACATCACGCTCACTTCACATTTACTTCACTTATTTATGACACTTGACGTAACAAAATCCAAAAGATGTAGAATCAAATTCACAGTGGGATATATACACACAGTAGAGAGATGAACTTGATGCAGTTCATCGTATGGACAAAGGAAAGATGTAAATGTGGTAAGAAGATACAGAGATGGTGGGTAGGAATAAAAGGTGTAAAAGTGACGTGTCAAAGACACAAATAACCCAGAAATGAATAAAATCAGAAACGCCGAGGCAATGCATAAATGTAGATGGAAACATAAAAGAAGGCGGCTGTACATCGTACAGGTTACGCAATCAAGTGCGCCGCGGCGGTCTGGAAGAGCTGGGCAATTTTGGCCAGCGTCTGGTTCGCCTGGTCCCACTCGCCGGCCTCAACGAGGTCGCGCACCGCGGGGAACAGGTCGCCGTCGTAGCTGGACCACAGCCGGGGGCCAAAGACGACGTGCTTAAACTGCGTACGGTTGGGTATCTGCGCACACGATGTGTTAGTTATTGAATGTCACTGTGAACAAGTGATTAGAATCTGCAGACTGGGAAACTTACACCACCCCCATTTTCGAGATCCAGGAGGTCCGTCTCGAAGCGCGCCATGCGGCTGACATACTCGGCGCGCTGCTGCCCCAGGCCAGGCGACTCCCACCCACCGGCGGCCAAAACGTTGCTCTCCCACTTCAAGTCCCAGCGCTCAAAGTCGCGCATGGCGGCGACGACGACCTGGGCGGCAAACTGGAGGGCTTCGGTCGAAATTTTCGCTTGCTTGGACTTGTCGTCGCCGGCGGCCTTGTTGGCCTTGGCGACCTCGGCGTCGAGCCATGTCACCAGCTCCTTGACCCACTGCTCGAGGGCGGCGCCGTAGGTGACCATGTCAAAGGGCATAATGGGACGATCGGACAGCTCAATCAGCATCAGTCCGGCCAGCTGGGCCAGCAGACCGTGGTAGACAAACCCAGGGTCGCCGACTTTGTCCATCCAGTTGAAATTGTCGTAGCTGCTGTGGGCTGGGTATCCAGGACCATCAAAGTGCAGGTCAATGGAGGACATGCCGGCTAGATCCTGGAAGGCGACATAGTCCGAGCCGGCACCCAGCACTTCGAGCGTGCTGCCGTTCTGATCCCACAGGTCATGGAGGGAGGCATTGACGTGCGGGTCGCTGACACGCTTCATGACTTGGCTCAACAACTTGGAAAAGACGGGAGAGCCGGCGGCGTGCAATTCACCACCCGTGACGGCCGTGTCCAGGTTGATGTAGGCCAGGCCGTCGCGGCGCAGCAAATCGAGATTGCGTTCGACGTACTCGGTGGATCCAATGAGGTTGTACTCCTCGGCATCCCAGGACATGAATTCAATGGTGCGCAGGGGACGCCAGCCGCGGTTCAGTAGGTCACCAAAGATGCGCACCAGCTCCATCATGACGGCCGTGCCCGAGTGAGGGTCGGTGGCGCCAAAGGTCCATGAGTCGCGGTGGTTGCCAATGATAATCTTCTTGGCGCTCTGCTCAACACCGACAATACGGCCGTAGACGTTCCAGATGGGCTGCTCGTGCTCTTCGTCCTGCTCGTTCTTGAGGCGGACCTTGGGTGAGCCCATACCACCGTCAGCGGGGGTGTCGTCGCCGCCATTGCCGGTCCACCACTCGTCAATATCGGGAACGCCGCCCTCCCAGTCTTTGGAGGGGACGCGCTGGCCGCGGCCTTTGAGATGCTGCAACAAAACCTGCGCGTCGCGCCAGGCGAGTGGCAGACTGGGTATCTTGACGAGACCAGGCGACTTGTCCGGGGACATGCGCGGCAGACCCTTTTTGCTTTCCCAGCCGGGGGTCAAGACATCGCCAATGACGTAGCTCATGAGCGAGACCGAGCCGCGCTGGACACCGTCGGCCGGCATGTAGCGGCCCTTGGGGGCGACGTCACCGTGCTTGAAACCGTCGTCGGCTGGGTCGCTGTAGATGAGACAGCCCGCGAAACCGGCTAGTTCGGCTGCCTTCACTTTCAGAGCACGGTCGCTCTGGGTGCCGTAGTAGCGCACGAGGGCAATGGCGCCCTTCATGTTGATGCCCATGTCCTTGAGCTTTTGGAAATCGTCGCGGGAGCCGTAGTTGGCATAGATGAGGGGTCCGCGCACGTCGCCCGATTTTGACAGGCCGTGGAAAACATATGTCTGGTGGCCCGCGGTCTCGCTGCCCACCTCTTCCTCTTCGAGCTTGGCCGACCAGATGGACTGTCCCTCGACGCCCAGCAGCTCGACGGCGCGGCCGTCTTTGCGCGGGTAGTTGAGGTACACATAGTACTCGTCGACGGTGACGTCTTCCAGACCATACTTTATAAACAGATTCTTGACGTCAATGGCGAGCGCGAAATCGCCTTCCGTGCCCGCCATGTGGGCGTAGCTCGTGAAATGTTTGGCGAGGTCGCGCATGCGGCCTGGGTTGACTGTCATTTGGATGTGCATGCGCACGCTTTCCGGGTCAAAGACCTGGCTGCCGAGCCGCCGGGAGATGGACGTGAAGAGGTCGCTCATAAACAACAGGTAGACGAAGCCCAAGACCAAGAAGACAGCCAACAAACGCGCAAAGACGACAATGGCGACGGCCATGTTAATCTTTTTGAACCACTCGGGGCGGCGCCAACCGCTGAAGCTGCTGAAGCCGAAGCGCCGCTGTCGTGTAGTGTCTTCTGGCGTGCCGGTGGCTGTCGCCTCCTCATCGTCCGTGCCGCTAACACGTGTAAAGCCGGCCAGGCGACCAAACCGGCTAGCAAACCCGCCCACGCCGCCGCGGCTGTTCTCGTCCACATCGCCATTGGGTAGCTGTATGCGTATTCTTGGGATTGACAGGCGCCACTTCCATGCCCATTTGGGCAGCGACAACGAAAAGGGACCGCGCCGTTGACTGCTCCCACTGTTCGTATCGAGTGGATCCTCCATATCCAGCTCCAGCATCTCACGGCGCACGTGCGCCGTCTCTCTGTCGACATCGTCTCCGTCAAGGTCGTCACCATCATGTCCCTCATCGCTCGAGCTCCATGTGCTATCTTCATCGTCGGTCTCGACTGTTGGTGGACGATATCCACTGCTACTTGTTGTGTTGCCGTTTCGTCGCCGACGACTGCTGCCGTTGGTCGCTGTAGAACCGTTGCGCTGGTGGGCTCGTCTCAGGAGGGACCGCGATTCGCTTTCGGGGGCGTAAAAGGCCTCGCCCATCGGGGACAGAGGGTCAAAGTTGGAGGGCGATGGTAGAACACCACCGCTTCCGTGGGCAGAGACAGCTTCGTCGTAGGTCGGGATGGGCGGGTCATATTGACCAACGTCGGCCGCCGCAGGAGACGGCATTGTGTAAAGGGGTGGCCGTTGTGGCCGGGGAAAAGTGGTCGTGTGTCTGTTATAATCGGGAGAAGCTACGAGGGTGAAAGGGAGGTATGTCGTGGATGGGAAATCGAGGTCGAGGTAATCAGGGGAAAGCTCGCGTGGTCGAGATACGATCGAGAACGAGTGGATGTTGGGCGTAAATGCTAATATGAAGTAATGTGTCGTCTATCGTGATGATGCACGGCAGCTTCGGTCATTGGATGAGCTGTCAATATGTCGAGGGAATAGAGAGAGAATTGAAAAGTCGCCTGCGCAGATGCGAAACTTGAAAGTTCTCTTGCGATTCGAGGCCGTTTTGGAGAGAGAAGGATGCGGCTGAGACGGGAATCGAGAACAATGAATGGAACGGAAAGAACGACAGCAAGCAAAGGAAAAGAAAAGAAAAGGCTTGGTTAGACGGCCATGGCAGCAAGCGATGCGACCCAAGATGCAGAGATGGCCCAAGTCGTGAGAATGAAGATGGACGTTTTCCTCGTTTTCGTTTCGATTTGGCCACGGCGACAGAACAGATACAAAGAGACGGCCAGGACAGGCAAGAGCAATGGTACAAGAGGCTTAGAAAGTCTTGGTACGGAGTCGTCGTAATTTAGTGGACCAGTCTGCGGATGCACGGCTGTTAGTGGTCGAGTATCGCTTGTGTCGCCTGTATCTGGGAGACAGTCAGGGAAAGAACATACGCTTCAACGGCTTGGCGTGGCCTGGGCGGGCGTTCGAGTCTCGTAGTTTTCTCGCAGTTCGCGTCTCGCCCAATGTCTCCGTATTCCACAGAGACACTCCTTCCCTCTCAGACTCAGAGTCCAGGGGTCGGCTACGTCAGCCCCACCCCTGCCGGCCCCTATCTTTGGGATTGAAGGATGCGCACGTGATACTCCACGTGTAGTGCCTGGGTTAAACACCATTGTTCTGGCCCGTTGTTCTTTCAACTTCCAAGTCACTCTTTCAGGTCGGTCTTTCCTTGGGACTTTCTCACTCTGGCCGCAGCCCGCATAATTACGACGTATTCTCTCTGGACTCTGGTCTCTCTCTAGGTACACAATCACTCCGTACTTTCTCGCCTCTTTGTCCTCGCTCAGCCCGACGTTGAACATTGTACCTGATCGAAACGGCCGTTCCAACAACACAATCGCATCCGAATTTGTCCGTCTTTTTGTCCTTTCAGCCTTTTTCTCTTTCAACAACCATCGTCCATCTGCATTTCTTTTGTTTTTAGAATCCAGCGTCACCATACTCTACTCGTCCTCTTCCAACCGCATCTTTCTTTCGACTCTCCTCTATTCGTTTCCCTGGAGTTTGTCACTACCAGCAGTCACTCCTTACCGCGCGACACCTCGGCCCTTCGGTCTTTCTTCCATCTCTCTTTGGATCGAGCCTCCTTCTTTTGATACCCCCTTTTGCAGCCTTCCGGCCCGATCACACACTCGACACAGACATCACCATGGCCAGTAGGGCTGCACAGAAGCGCGTAAGTGACTACGTTGGTGATGCCGATCATCGCAGGCCCAACGGCCCCAGCATCCTCTCAACCTCTCTTCACTCTTCACTTCGCCCTCACATTCGTTGACCACCTACTAACACCCCGCAGTTAACGCGCGAGTACAAGACCATCTCCGAGAACCCGCCGCCGTACATTACCGCCCGTCCATCGGACAGCAACATCTTGGAGTAAGTACGGCCAACGATGCCCATCTGACAACATACACTAACGACATAGATGGCACTACATCATCACAGGTCCTGAGGATACCCCATACCACGGTGGCCAGTACTGGGGCACCCTCATGTTCCCGCCCGACTACCCCTTTGCGCCGCCCGCCATCCGCATGCACACCCCCTCTGGACGCTTCCAGCCATCGACCCGTCTCTGTCTCTCGATTTCCGATTTCCACCCGCGCTCCTTCAACCCGGCCTGGGAGGTTTCTACGATTTTGATTGGCCTCCTGTCGTTCATGACGTCGGAAGAAATGACCACGGGGTCGGTGTCGGCCACGCCCGCTGAGCGCAAGTTCCACGCCGCCCGCTCGCGCTGGTGGAACTCGACGGGCGGCGGTACTTGGACGGGCACCGATACTAAGGCTAAAGTGCAGGTCAAGGCCGGCGACGGCGGTCTCAAGTTCCGCACAGAGTGGCCCGACCTGGACAAGGAGAACTGGGCATGGATGAAGGAGCAGAATGTCGACTTGGCCACGGGGGTTGCCGCGCCGCCACAGCCGAAGGCACAGCCGTCGTCCTCGACAGCATCGTCATCAGCAACGTCCTCTTCCTCAAAAACAATAACTGGTGGTGGGGCGGGCGGCAGCGCCAGCTGTGGAAAGCAGCTGGGCGTCCCTGCCGCTGGCACAGGTGGCGGCGCGGGCAACGGCGCGGCCGGCGGCAATAGCGGTACGCAGGCCCAGGCTGTCGTCGACGCCGTTAGGCAAGGGCGTGGCGCGGGCCAGGGCTGGCTGGCGCGAAACAAGCTGTACGTGTTTGGTGGGCTGGTGTTCTTGTATGTGCTGGTGGCGCGTATTGTGGGTGGTGATAAGCGTGCCTAGGCCACGGTGTTGCCCGGCATGCAGGAAAGGATAGACAGCGATGGCTGCGGGGAGTATGGTGATACGGACACGGACGGTGAAGTTCACATAATGCTTGTTACGATAGGTTTCTGCTTTGGGTTTACAGGGCCGGCTTTGCACGGTCTCTCTTTACTTTATCTTTTCTCCAGCTCTTATTTTCTTATCTCTTCTTTCATCCTCTTAAAGTAAATTATCATGTACCTTACCTTAGCACTACAATACCGTTCTACTTCTATTTATTGCCATTATTTTATCATAATGCCTGTGCCCTACGTTTAGAAAGCGAATGTACAGTCAAACGTAGAGACTGAAGACGTGACGGGGTTGTGAGATGATGCTAAAACGAGAGTGAATGGGATACACCGTCCGTTCTATTTACTTCGCCTTAGGACTCATAATAATCTGGTCTGCCTTGATGTGGCTTTTCTATGATCCCAAAATCAATCCCTTCTCTCAACTTTGGTAGCCCAGTTTGTGGAAAAGGCGGAGGATGTCTGCGATCGCCAAAACAGGCAATCCAACCAGCACATATCACGTCGAACAAAACATCGTCAACCATCAACCAAAGAAGTATGTGCCCGTATGCCCGTATTGCATGTTTCTTCTCTTTGGTTGTTCACACTGTGCCGTGTGCTTAGATATCACATTTTCACACCAACAATACCGCATGATCCTGCGACAGCCCCCTATCTTTCCATCACCGTCACCGGCTGCAGTTGTTGTTTCAGAATCTTGGGAGGGTGGCAATTGTATGAATCTTAGCATTCATGAAATCGGGAATTGAAAAATAATCAACATAGCATCTACTCATAATTTGATACTTTATTTTCAAAAGTGAATGCAAGTTCTCATGTTCTACAACATATTCACTCAAATTGCAAAGAACACGATAGATTTATATACTTCGCAAAACCACATCTCGCAAGAGAGGCTTCCGTCTTCAACGACAAATGTGCCTGTGCGTCTGTTTCATGTCCACTTTGTGCAGTCTTTTTATCGTTGTATGAGGTGCACCACACTGTTTGTTTTCTCTTTGTCAGTGACCCTCCTCCAAACACACCCTAGCGGAACGGGATCGCAGCCCATCAGTGTTTGATCTTCGATCCTGTCAATGCATTCGAGAAGCACCAACCGCATTTCGAGGCTCTACCTCTTTAACTAGCCACACCATGTCCCTCTTATCGCCAACAAAGACACCCTGCTTCCTCCGCCGTGACACTTGCCCCCAGCTACCAGGTAGAGACCTGGTCCTCCTGTTCTGCCGATGAAGCCAAGCATTGATGCACAGTCAACAAAATGTGGATTGACACACGCCAACATCCCTGTCGAGGGTGCATCCCCGATGTGATCGTGTCGACTTTGGTGTGGACGACATCGTATTTTGTAAGTCTTCTGCAGTCTTCGTCGACCGTCTTCATGGGACCCCTGCATCTTCTTGAGTTTCTTTTTTGCGCGTTCACTGGCGAGGGGAACGGATCTACTTCTGCCGTGAGTTGTTAGCCCACAGAGGAAGGAACAGAGGGCAGGGAGGATGCTCTTTCCTTTTCCCTGGTCTACTATCTTAAGTGAATGCCCCCCCGATATGCCCCGGAGATCGTGAGGTGTCTCTTTTGGTCCTCTTTTTGCATCCTCTCCATAGGAACCGACATCGACATTTTGCGAGGTGCTGTGCATCACGACCACTTTTACCCGCTGTGGTTGATCCACGTCATCGACACTCGCTTACGATTGCTCGTTATGATCTAGACGATCTGAGCATCACAGAGCTGGTCTCTCACACCCACTCTCTTCAGTAATATCTACTTTCCTTCAACATGTCGACAAGTTGGCCGCTGTTGAGCCCGGGGCTGCCGGCGCCGGCGGCTGCTGCTGGGCAGCAACAGCAACAGCAGCAACAACAGTCACGACAAGAATCGTCACGACCCACGACGGCCGGTTCCCGTCCAGCAACCATGGCTACCATCGCCACCTTGGGCACGGGAACGACAACAACTACAATCACAGCGGGTGGTATGCCAGCTCGCACGAACTGGTTGTCCGGCCCAGCCAAGGATGCCCATGAAGACTACCACAACTTTATCGGGGCCGTGGAAAAGTCGACAAAACAGACAATGTTTAGCGAGCAGAAGCGGAAACGAAGACGGGCACAGCATTTTCCAGTGGGCACAACGCGACTGTTTGACCATGGAAGGATGCGACTCATACCGTTCCCCTCGGCCAACCCAAAGGATCCATTGAACCTGCCCGAGTGGCGCAAATGGGCGGCCATTGTGGCCATGAGCATATGTAAGGTACTCTCTGCACTATTTATTATGGTATTCACAGTACTGACAGACAGTCGGCGCACTCGCTGTGGCTACCGAGTCGGCATCCGGCAGCCTCCTGGAGCCAATCTTTGCTCTCCAATATGCCGGTGTAAACCCAAACGCCATTCAGAATGCCACATTCACGATGTCGACAACCTCGTCGTCAGTTAATCTGACTGCAACACTTTCACCACTGGTGCCATCCAATACGACACTCCTACCAACCAGTCGTCTCGACATGTTGACTACAGTCCCATTGCTGACCGCAGCTGCCGCCAGCTATATACAGATCCCGTTGTCTGTGGCCGTCGGTCGCCGACCAGTTTTGTTGTTGGCATCCCTTTGTGCCTGGGTCGGTGCATTGTGGGCCGGCCTCAGCAGCAGTGGCAGCCATGCTGCAACGGCAGAAACCATGTCCTCTGCTTTCCAACAACACCTTGCAGCTCGAGCACTCGTCGGTCTCGGTGCTGGTGCAGTGAATGCTTTGATACCACTCGTTGCAGCACACGACCTCGTCTTTCTGCACCAACGACATCTCGTCCTGGCCGTTTCGTTTGCCATCCAAGCCATTGTGACGGCCGGACTGTCGGCAGCTGCACCGCATCTGGCCGAGTTTTACGATTGGCGGTGGATGTACTACATCACTGGCACAGCTGGTTTCCTAGCTTGGCTCGCTCTAGTGGCTCTTGTTCCGGAGACAAGATGGACACTGCGGACCAAGACACAGCTATGTGGTGGCGGTTGTGGCGGAGATGCCGATCTGTCCGTCTACGCCGACGAAGACCGCAATGCACGACTCGACTACGAAGCCCATGGGGGGCGTACATTGTGGACCGACATGGGTGTGTTTGTGGTGTCTCCGTTCGGGTCGTGGCGGTGGTCCCGTGCAGGCAGCAGTGTTCTGGATCTGGCCCGGACCGCGTTGCTGCCGGCGGTTGTGTGGGTGGCGGCAGCACAGGCCGTCCTACTTGTGGCGTATACGGCAGCCATGGAGCTGGCTGGAACGATGCTACTCGTCAAGGACACGACGCCTAACCAGTTCAGTCTTACAGGACTAGTACCCGGTGTGTCACTCGGTGTGGCGGGCGTGCTGACCGTCATCTTGGGAGCCGTTGGTGCCCGTTTCACCCTCGGTGTCACCCGCCACCTGCGTGCCCAACAAAACCGTAGTCTGTCCGCTTTGCCCAAGGCCGAGCGTCGAGCCCAGAGAAAGTCGAGACCGACCGTCCGCCGTGAAGCCGAACACAACCTGCCAGTCATGGTCCTGCCTCTCGCCACAGCCATTGCCGGCAGTTTCGTCGTCGGGATCATCATGTACTACGACAATACGAGCACTGTTATGCTGTTGTTGGGCCCGACCCTGTTGGCTTTGGCCACGCTCCTCGCGCTGGTCGGCGGTTCCGTCTTTCTCATTGAAAGCTACCCCGTCTGGGCCGGTCCGTGCCTGGCACATGCCAACAGTTGGCGGTTTGTGGCCGCGTTCTTCCTGGAGGGCAAAACGGCTTCGTTGGTAGCACGCAAAGGCGCACTGGAAGCCTGGGCTGTTTGGGCGGAAGTACTCATAGTGACGAGTCTGGGACTGCCGGCACTATTTTTCTGTGGCCGCTGGCTGCGGGCATGGGCAGCGGGGACAGTGCAGGGGGGTGGCAGTGAAGAGGTGAATACTGATAGGAGGGCCACGGTGGTGTCTCCCTCATTCTCCGACTCGACCATGACGTCGGACTCGACCTTTTCGTCGTCAATGATGTCAACAACGGCCACCGCCAGCTCTGCAACTGCTATCACAGCAACACATCTTTCATCCCAACTTGTTGCCACCCCGCATCCAGGGACGCCCGTCAATCTGGCGGCACGGTACGAGTCCCTGAAGGACGAGGGTGCTATTACGGGGCAGGCACTGTAGGGTGGTCGAAGTGGATGTGGCGTTATTCATATTTGCCTTGAGGCCATTTACTCGGAAGATCTAATAATATATATAATATACTCTTGTGTTTTCATTTACTCTTACGTGAGAATTTTACATAAATCAAGTCAAATAAATAAATTCGTTGTTGAAATAACCTTTATGTGACCATAACGCCGGAGTGATTTTACAAATGCCCCAAGCGTATGCAATATTCTAAAAACGACAAAATATAACCAAGTATACCAAGTCCAGCTTGTGTATATCTCACCTCTACTCACCTGCGTCACGCTCACAAACACCCCGCCACACGACCCAGCCACTTGGCCAGTCTGTGCCACACACGCTGCCACAAGTTGTGTAGAGAAGTGAAGACGGCCACTTGGCCGGTCTGTGGTCGACCGACAGAACCAGCCGCCGGCTCTTTCTCAACACCAGCCTCAATATCGACCTCCTCCTCCGCCTTGAGATGAGCACACGCCCACGCCTGCACCAGTCCCGCCCGCTCGTACAGGCAACGGCTGTATGGTTCGCTCAACGTCTCGTAGGCGGTGGTCACCTCGATAATGTTGTTGGCATCACCACCGCACTTGTCCGGGTGGTGAGAGAGGACGGCCCGGTGGTACGCAGCACGGATCTCAACTGCAGTCAGTGAAGTGTCTTTTGGCAGGCCGAGTGTGGCATACGGGCTGGGGACGCTTGAGAAAGGACTTACCTGGGTGTAGAGCGGCCAAGTACTGGGCGTGCCGTAGACAATAATGAGGATACCGAGCCAAAGGATGGCCAGGGCACACAACGTGCGCGTGCGGCTGCGGTAGAGGTAGGGACTGCCGGTGGCATTGTCCAGCGATGCGAGGGTGATTGGGGTGGACTTGTTGGGAGGTGGCGTGCTGTCCTTTTTGTCGTCGTCGTCGCCGCTGTCGCCATTGTCCTCGCCATCATGCCCGCTGTCTTGAATAGTGTCCTGCTCGCCGATGCTCTCACCTTCTGGCTCGGTCTCTGGTTCGCTCATCTCCTTCACCATGCTCGGACCGGCCTTGACCGCAAAAGACAAGTCCAGCTTGTTCTTCTTATTCTTCTCCGCCAGCATGGCATCGTACGCCTGTCGTGCATCGGGTGTGCTGATCTTGGCATACCACCGCTCCGCATCTTGCTGTCCTGTCTTGCTGACGGATGCCATGGGACGGTCCCAGACGCGGTCCGGTGGGTAGCGACGGATGGCGCGGTCGTAGGCCTGCTGGATTTCAAAAGGGCTGGCCGTCGACGACACCCCAAAAAACGTGTAGGCTGTTTGTTCTGTAGAGTACGGCATGTTGTCGTTGATGTGTGTGATTTGCTGTTGCATGATGCTTGTAAGATGAAAGTGAGTGGAAACTCAGATGTTCGAGATGGGTTGAGGTCGATTTTGATGCCACACCGAGAAGTGAACAAGTTGAAAAGTGAACAGCTTATATGTATCTCATGTCAATGCTTGCGCAACTGCTCACAAAGACACGCCCACTCTACTTGCGGATGTATGAGAATTTCATTCATCTTTGTTCACGATTGACCCCTGAAAGAACAACAAAACAATACACGGCACTAACACAACAAAGGGCCAACAAACAGAACAAGCTATCAAAAGCAACACCACCAACAGGTCTCTTTGTTTGGTGCTGCTTTGATTTTAACCATTTATAGAAGATATTCTTTGTGTCTATTGTAATGTACTACACTGCTTTCGTCCTCTCATTTCAAACACAATCTTAAACTTCAACGAAGCACAACAGCCCTTACAACAAACAGCACAATCCATCAAAAGCAAAGCTACCAACAGACCCTGTTTAGCACTGCTTTGATTTCAGCCATTCAGAGAGGAGTTTCTTTGTATCTATTTCAATCACTATATCGCTTTCGTCCAAACGTTTCAAACACATAATCTATAACCTCAATGAAGCGCAACTGCCCTTTACTCCTCATCTCTATTTCAGGTGCTCAACATCCTTCAGGAACGTCCACTCCGTCTGCGCAACCAGCCCCCGCTCCACAAAGTCGTTGATTGTCCCCTGCGGGAAGAACCCGCGACGGTCCTCGGCCTCGAGAGCGGCAAAGACGTGCATGTCGTGGGCGGCAATGATAAACACATTGGGGTCGGCATCAATGGCCTGCATCTTGACCAAAGTGGCCGTGGCTTCGCCCGCGTTCAAATGCATAGCGCCGGCAGGGGCAAACAGGGGCTTGTCGGGGGCACTTCCTTCAATCTGACTCAACAGCTTGCTGTCGACATACTCCTTTGGCAACGGCCGGTACGGATTGGGCCGCAGCTCGCCCATGTGGTGAAAGGCATCGCCGGCCATGAGGACAAAACGGCCGCCATCTTCGCTGCTCACACGGGCCAGGCCGCAAAGATGACCCGGGGCATGGCCGGGCGTGTCCAGGAGATAAAATGAGCCATCGCCAAAGTAGTCGAGCGCCCCAAACCCGCCAATCGTCACAGTAAACTCCTCCTGTTTGATCTGCCGCAGCTCGCGGCCCTTGTAGTCCGTCTCCACCAACAGCGACTCGGGGTCTTCTGGGTAGCCGGGCAGTAGGCGGGGTGGTGGTGCATCGCCCTCGCCCTCGCCCTCGCCCTCTACCTTCTCAGCATGTGTGTGGACATGTGGGCCCAGACCATGGTTGCACGGCGCATAGTTGGGCCCCACCACCAGCGCCGTCCCAGGCCCAAAGAGGGCCGGGTTTCCCGTGTGGTCAATGTGCGCGTGGCTCCAGACAATGGCCTCGACCGAGTCTGGGTCGACGCCGCCATCCTTGAGAACCGTATGGACATCTTTGGCGGCAAACAGGGCGGCAGCAGGCTCGCCTGCGCTGCTTTTCAGGGTCATCAGATGCTCCAAGCCATTCAGGGCGGCCGGACTGAAGCCGGTGGCCCAGTCTGTGCGTGTTCCGAGGTCGAACAGCACTTTCCGAGTCTTGCCGTCGACCGTGTGCTCAATGAGGAACGAAAAGGAGTTGCCATTCTTCAGCAACTCGAACCCAGGGACAGAGGGTCCAAAAAGGAAGGCATTTGGCACGGTAATGTCAGATGTCGAGTCAACAACGTAGACGCGGACCGTGTTGGTTGAGGCGGGAAAGTTGATAACGGGGGCGGGAAGAGCCATGGTGGTGAAGTGGTGACGAGATTGTGTATTGACGATGTTGTTAATGATGGTGATATTGTTGTTGTTGTTTTGTCCTCGATGATATGATATCGACGTCTTGCAGACGTCCCTCTTTATGTAACATGTCCATGGACACCACCAGTAACTCGCCGACGTTTGTCATACGTCGAACAAGCTATCATCAATGCTCCATTAGTCACAATTGGATTTGAATAGAGGATGACTGTTCCACGATGTCGCCGGAGAGTTTTCTTGGTCGATCGATCCTGCGATCTAAACCAACTAGAGTCAAGGCGAGGTTTCAAAAGTGACTGGGACGGTGACGACATTAACGGATATAACCGTTTTGATGTGTAGTGGGATCTGGAATTGACATGAGTTACCTGAATGAGACTCAAAGTATGGGGAAATGGGAATAAAGAAAGCCCATGATAAGATATGCGGTGAAAGTATTGGATATGAAAGTCGAGAAGCCCGGTTTCACGGCGGAAGCACTGGTGAAAAACACACAAAGAAATTTGAAGAATCGCAATTTGAATTAGATTGCACTATCAAGCCATCGTGAATTGCATACACATGTGCACACATCAACAATAGAGTATGTAGATGAAATGAAGATAAATGAAAGCACGAGAACTCCAAACATTGGGGCTTACTTTGACAAGAAAACGACAAGATATGCCATGTCCCGTTTAACAAAGACAAGTATGTCAAGACAAACCGCGGCCCGAAGTATCACATCAACAAACATCAAACAACAACGTCAAACGACTTCCACCCAACCGGCCACCACAACAACCATCAAAACCATGAAAATACCAGAAATCTCAATCCAGACAAGAAACTCGCGTTTTTCTCGGTCGGTTCTCGTCTTTTTCCTTGTGCACCGGAATTTTCAAGTCTCTTTTATACTTTCCATTCCCGCCTCTTTTCCCTTTTGTTTCGCGAGAAAAGTCCCCAGTGCTCGCTCAATAGAGTTTGGTAAGCTGCCCTAAATTAGTCAAAAAAGTCTCCGCACGTTCAATGTGCTGACCAAATGGATGAAAAGTCGCCGAGGAGACATTTGCTTGATGACAACAGGCGACAAGAGACGACAGCACAACTCACTCAAAGCGATTGATCGCCGACAACCCGATGTTGTGAGCACTTCCTACTCGCCGTTGTCAGTCTCGTCGCTGGCAGACGCAGACTCGTCGGACGAGTCGACCTCATTCTCCACGACGCGCAGGCCCATCTCCTCAATCATGCCCAAGAAGACGCGGTTCAACAGGTTTTGGACCTCGGTGGCCGTGCGCTGGTCCTCGCCAGGCGGCACAACTGCATCGTCCTTGTCGAAAAGAGACAGACGGACATTGAAGAGTAGGGTGTGGTTGGTGCGCATCTGATCCTCCATCTGCTGGCTCATCACGGTAAAAGGGTACAGAGCAGACTCTGGGAACTGACGCGTCTCGTACAAGAACTGCTCGCAGTCCTCGACAGCCGACTCGAGCGAGCCGGTGCAGTCGCTGTGCATCCGAGCATCCCAGGGCATGTCGAGTACCTCCCAGAGATGAGCGATGGCGTGCTCATGCACCTTGCGAATGGTTTCCCCAATGTAACCGATCAGTGAGTAAGGGGTGCCGAGCCACTTGTTGACCTCGGTGTTGAGCACAAAGTGAGGCGGGTTGGCATTGGGATGCGCGTTGCCCACAGAGTCCGCAAAGGGGATGGGGACGAAGCCAGGGGTCGTGAGCGTGTGCATCTGCTGGATGAGGGCGTTCAAGTGGGCGTAGTCACATTTCACCTTGTCAACGTCGGACGCCGTGCTGGACTTGCACTTGAATTGCGGGATGGTGCAATTGGCGGTGCGCTTCATCTTAATGTTGCTCTTGGGGCAAGTGGCAATGCCGTGAGGGCTGCTCTGGACGTGGTGCCAGAGCTGAGCAAATGACGCATTGGCAATCCTATACAGCTGGTAGAGGAAGCCGCGGCGAGTTGTGGCAATGAAGTCGGCCATCAGGTGCGTCGGTGGCACAGTGAGCGAATTCGTGCCATCCTCTGCATTACCTGGGCCATGCGCGGCATTCATGAGCGTCAGGTGTACGTGGTAAAGACGGATCTTCTTGTCGTTGCCATTGATATCATCGTCGTTGTTGTCGGCGACGGTAACATACGTCTGCCAGGCGACGTGGCGCAGAGTCAGTTCAAACGCGTGCCGTTCACGAGTGAACCAATATATCAGCATTTTGGAAAGCGAAGCCTCATGCAAGAACATATGCGTGAGAAGCGTCTCGCGGTAGAGGATACGCAGGTGCTGGCCCATTTGATTGAAATGCACGAGGTGTCTATGCATATGATACGCGAATGGCCCAACGTGATACAGGGAAGTGCGCTCGGTGATGCCGAACGTAGCAACCCGATTGTCTGTCACAAAGCGCATTGGAATGCCGATCTGAGTGCGCACCGTGAGATCCAAAAGTGCAGCCGTTCCGGAGATGGTGAGTGGAAAGGGCAGCTCACCGATCTGATCGATGCTTCCACGGGCTGCGGTCAACGTCGTCAGGAACGCGATGATTGCATCCCATGGCGAGACACCCTGCTCGAGCCAAGGGGCAATGTCGATCGTGATCGTGCCAAGGAGCTGTTTGAATTCATGGGTGTCACAGAATCCAAAGCCGTTGTCCGCACCCTGGTTACAGCAAAAGATGCGGTCGTTACGTTTGCGCTGGCAAAAGGAGTCCACCACCGGGAAGGGGAAGCCCGAGTAGCTGCGCTCGCCGTAGAGGATCGAATGCGTGATCCGCTTAACAATGTCGTTGCTGACCGAGCTACCGAGCATCTGACGAATCTCGCGGCGCACCATTGTCTGAGCGGCCGGGCCGTACTGGGCAAAGTCGTGCATAACACTCGTGTGCGGGCCCGTGTCCTGGGGCTGCAGCGGTATCACTTGCGCACGCCACTGCTTGAGCACGCCCATCCACACCAGCGAGGTCGTCGAAAACATGTGGGCGTCAACAAGAAACCGGGCCAGCTCGTTGTCCATGGAGCCGTTGACGAGGATTATGAGCAGGTTGCCGTCCGCGTCAATCTCCAAGCCCGTCGGGAGGTCGAAGGAGGTGCTGCCGTGAATGTTGTCGTTGACGTTCTGAGACGAAGAAGACGGGCCGGCATACTCAAACTGAGCAGTTTGAGCACACGGCATGGCGGTCATGGCCGTAGAGTACTTCACACGACGCACAGGGCCATGACGAAGACGAGGAAGGCCGCCCTGCTGCCGGTGCTGGTGCTGAACATGAGGGCGAGGGCGAGGGCGAGGGCGGGGGCGGGGGCAAGGAGCAGCCGGTCCGAAAACGTTTTCCTGTGCTATTCCGTTGCTAATCACGTACGGGATCGATATGGGACTCGGACTGGGAGGCGTCCTTTGACCAGGGTGCCAAATATCGTCGACAGCAGTGGAAGAGGAGCCACCGCCAAAGTCACTGTCCACCTGCTGGAGAGGAGTAACAGGAGGGCAATTTTCTTTGCCCTTGCCCTTGGCGGCATTCGACTTGGAAGACTGACCGTTGGCAGACGTCTTGTAGGCGAGCTGCTTGCCCTTCGCCTTGTCGGACTTGGAAGGAGGGATGTCGTCGTCATCGTCGTCATCGTCGTCAGAGGACGATGGATCGGTAGCCAATTCGTCAGACGAGTCGCCGCAAGTGGCCTTGCCCTTGCCCTTGTTCTTCTTTTCCACGCCATCAACGCTGGAGGGCTCGGTAAGCTCCAAGTCTGACACATCTTTATTTAGGTCATTTCCGCGAGGGAAACGAGCCAACTGTGCGTCCGACATCTGGACAGGAGATGCATAAATGGGGCCGCCGAGGATAGACACAAAGGGCGGAGAAAAAGGCCCCTCACCACCATTGTCACCGCTGCCCTGGGCCTGCTGGGGCAAAGAGACAACCGGGTTGACCAATGTCTCTTGATGGTCAGACGCAACGCTGTTGGTCTGCATCTCGGCAGGGGCAGAGGCTGCCCGGTCGGCGTTGGCGTTCTTGTTCTTGCCCTTCTTGTGAGAGCGTCCTCCGCGCTTGCCACGGTGCGCCATTGTGTAGAGAGAGTGTGTGTAGAGTGCTTAAAAGGCGACTATACAGGCAAGGCTTGAGGTTGTGAAGACAACGGCGTGTCAAGAGGCTTGAGAGAGGAGCAGATGTAGCAGCAGGAGGTCGTGCGTGTGTTTGCGTAAAAAAGCTGATATAAGTTAGTATATTGCTTCATCGATGTGTATTTACATCTCAATCAAGACAAGGGACATATCAGAAAAGAAACTACAAAAGGCGACGCGTCCGGCCATAGCGAACGAGTTCAAAGTGCAGCAAACTTGAAGGGGAAAAAAAAAAAGAAGGAGGAGGTTGTTAGACGCAGACGGTGTGATAGACAGTGAAGAGCAAGCCGTGAAAAGACGTAGAGCACAAGTGCACAAGTCTCGTTACTAGAAAGAACACACAAAAATTAGCAAATTGTTTTTATTCCGTGAAAGGTAAATTTTGTGAAACTGTGAAAAACATCGCAACTATTTCATCTCGTGCTCATCTCGAGCTCATCCCCGGATCATCACCCCCTATTTAAAAACATAAGACCGCCGAACAGGAAATGGAGAGCAGCCCGAACAGCTGACCAGGGAACAAAGAGGTAGACAAAAACGGTAGTGTACAGAAAGATAAAGGCCACCTGGATAACGACGACGTAGGGCTCGACAAACACGACCATCTGTCCTGCCACATAGATGTACGCCAAAAACGTCATGCAATGGACCGTCACCAAAAAGCAAAGCATGGCCACAATGGCCGTCATGATCGGATCATACATACCGGGCAGATGAAAAAGAGATGAAAAGGATAGAAAACAAAACAAAGTAAAAGAAATGGAAGAAAACGTCCGTTCTGTGTGCAAATATGAGATTAGTTGATATTTATCTAATTGAGAGGATGACCATTCATCGCATAAATGGGACACTTACCAGACGACGCAGTGACTGGACAAAATAGTCGAAAAAGCAGGGGGGACTGAAGGTCAAGCTCCTATGAACACAGACATGGGATTAGTTGACGTTCATCTGAGGTGATGCTTTATGACATAGAAGTAATACATACCCGAAGCCCAAGTGAGGAGGTGAAACGGCCCGAGGGTGGATGTGAGTGATGAGCTGTTACAAAAGAGACATGGTATTAGTTGATGTTCCATCTGAAAGGGGTGGTGAATTGTGATGAATATGTAGATAGTTTGCTTACCTGCAGCTGAGAATTGAGGTGAAAGAGTAGCAGACGTGCGAGTTCCGTCAGAAGTGAGCAGACTGCGGCCAAAGAAGACATGGGATTAGTTGATGTTTAGTTTGATGAAGACAATCTATCATCGCATATAATGGATGCTTACCAGACTGCAGAGGAGGTTGGTGATGGCGAAAGGGGGAAAAGACGAAATAAATAAATAAATAAATAAGAGAAGAGGAGACGGAGAGAAGAAGGGGAGAGAAATTCTCTGACGGGTTTATTTCCACCTCAGACGTGGATTTGTTTTTCTATTTTTCTTTTTTCACGGAGGGGCATAGAAGGCAGTAGAAAAATTGTGCGTCATAAGGCTATGATATAAGGAAAGAGCAAGGCCTCTACGTCTATTCATGAGGAAGGAGCGAAGGGCTTCACGCACCCTCTTGCCACTTATATGCATAGGAAGACGCGTTGGACGATAACAAGAAGAATCAAAATGTAGGGCGGTGAGCCCTCCGGACGCGAAGAGACCTGCTTGGCAAAGAGACGCCTCTGTCCTCCTTCATGCGTTCAATGAGGCCATTATAAAAACGTCCCTTTGCTCGCGAGCCTTCTCTTCCGGTCTTACTGTGGTCACGATGGTTAATGGCTCCGGAAGATGTCGGGGCTTCACCATCAAGACGCGTTGGGCCTCCTACAGAGTCATTAATGCACGGAGTGCACGAAGCCCTACAATGCGAGCAGCAGCGAGCATTCACGTACAGTTTACGTTTCTACTACAAGTGTGAAGCACAAAATGCCTATTGATACGCACAATAAACAAGAGGCTCGAGCTACCTGAAGCCCCCTCGAGCGTGTCGACCCACTCGTTAAAAGAGGTAATGGAGACTATGAAGCTCCCAAAAAATCAAAGCAAGGACTGTAGTGATCCGGGAAAAGTAGACGTAGCTGCAGGAAGACGCAGGTACCGCAGACTTGGCCTTCCCACTTGAATTGCACGATCCAGAGCCTCACGATGTCGATGTGGTCATCGGAGAGGCCAAACATGTCACAAGATGTTTTGGGGAACCTGGATATCCAGTACTGCCATATGACTCTTTTCGGGCTCCTGAGGAAGTTCAGAATAAGTACTTGCGTCATATGCATACACATTAGAAGAAGAAAAAGTAAAAGTCGGGAAAGTGAGAAAGTGAGAAAAGGGGGAGTGAAGCGATGCAGAGTCTCGTGAGCGCTTGCCGCATTGGTTCCGGCAAGGATTCCCCAGATCCGTAGATTTTAGTCTAGCCCCTGCAAGAGTCGTTTCGTTGTTCTTCTGTGTCACACTAACTTTGTCCGGGCTATTGTTCTTTTTGGCGCACGAGACGCGATGGTGCCTGTCGTGGTCATTGTTTACTTGCGCTGTGTATATAGTCTTTTTGGCTGTATTCTGACTATTCTCACACCTGGCAGTTGCCAGGCAGCCATCCAAGAGGGGTCCAAAGAAGAAAAGTCAAAAGAAGGTGAGGAGAAACTGACAGGAGAGTGACGGCAGGGTCAAGAAAGGGTCAGGAAGGGTTCTGGAGGGGTTGTGTGTGGCCGAAAGGGGAGATAGTGGCGGGTCGGGTGCCTCACGGGGCCACACACACCAAAAAAAAAAAAAGGGATGAGCACAGAGAACAGCATCAGAACAGAGGCCCCGCATGAACAACAGTGATGATATGTGGAATGGAATATTCAGATCCTTAAAAAACAAAAGAAGCAAAGAAAGAGAAAGAGAGGAACAAAAGAGACGCAAAAATTCATGGATGCAATAAGGCTGCGAGACGCGAGGCTCGCAAGCAGGCACTTAATTTTTTAGTGTGATTTCGACAATTTTTGCGACGCATATTGCACTGTATTGTCGCCAACAAGTCAGCCATTTGTGTAGAAAGATTCTTTTCGGTCAAAAGAAGGAGAAATACACAAATGAAGAAAACACGCGTTACAGTCAAAATATAATCGGATGGCTAGATTTTGCGCAAAAAATATAGTCCCAAACATGTCCAAATACAACGCAATGTGCAAGCCAAACTACCAAAGACGTTTCCCTCAATGTGTCTGGCCTTGGAAAGCAATCATGGCAGTTGAATGTGGTTTCGTGTAGAATGCGCAGCCGGATGGTCAAAGTACTGACCTCCTGGGTGGCTAGATTGTATGGCATCAGATCACCACTTGACCAACAGAAACACAAACGGTATGCCCAAAGCCACGTCTAGAAATGAGGTATAAATGTTCTATGCAATGCAATAGCAACAGTCCGTAACTCAGAACACTTGTCTGCTCGTCGAGCAGAAGAAAGACATCAGCTTGTGATTGTATGGTGTACGTGAGAACAGTATGTTTTGTAGAGTGTGTATATGCCGCCGATAGGCATAGCCGCCCGTATCGTATATCCCCAATACACAGGCGAAAGTGCAAAAGACTTGTTTTCAAGCGTAGCCGACCCTGGAGGGAGTGATGGAAGTTGGAATTGGTGCCTTGGGAAGTCTGCAGCGGACTGGTCAAAGTGCTGGTCTCCTGGGTGGCTGTATAGTGTGACGTCGGAGCTACTGCCAAAGGTCACACATACAAGCGAAATGCTCGAAGACGCGTGAAGAAACAATGTAGAATCAAAGTTTACAGCCTTGATTGCAATAATACATGCCTCGTAGCAGTTGTGTGATAGTCGAGTCGGTTCTCGATGGTATGTTGTGGGTGTAGAATGTGTTTCGTAGAGTATGTATATGCCATCAATGTCCATGGCCACCAGTATAGAACAGCTCCCCCTTATTTACCACACCGGTGTTTCTCGATCCAGTCGTCGTTGGCAAGCTCGGCAGCGGTTTCTCGCTTCTCGGGCATCCATTCAATCATCAGCCGCATCAGTTGTAAGAACATGGCTCAGTCTTCGGGATCGTCGTCTTTTCGGGTTATCTCAATAGTCTCCCATGTTCGTGGAGGTGGGATAGAGATGTGTTTTTGACTGTACACCGGTCAACCAGCCCTAGTGGCGGTGGACACAGCAGAGAGATGATGCTGGCCAGTGGACACGGCTGCGGTATTTGTTGTCTTTTAGATCTGTGTAGTCAAACAAATGACCACCCGTGGCCCCAACCTGACACAGGTCGCAGGCCATGCATCCGACGTTCCAAAATGTCCGCGGGGGACGACCAGGGGATCTCGAGCATCGTCTCGGGTGAGCGATAGTGTATCCCAGTGACTCGGGCATTGCAATAGCCTGGGAGGTGTAGATGTAGTGGCTGTTGGCAACCTCCTTCCCCGGCGACAGATCGTCCATCTCTTGTTGTTCAAACTCTTGTAAGACAGGATCCCGTGGGTCAATGCCGTACGCTAGGCTATCGGCCTTGATGTCGGTGTGGACGAGGCGGCACACCGTGTGCAAGAAGTCGAGGGCCAGGAGGAGAGGTCGGAGCGTCATTGCCGTGAGTAACGGGGTAAACCGTCGAGTGTCGTTCATGTACAACAGATCGCGCGCCGTGTCCCAGAGAGGGGCGTGGACAAGACACTGGTGAGAGTCGCCGGCTGGCGACGTGATAGGAGGGAGGTGGTCGAGGACAGAACGGACGGCATGGCGGCCGGGGTGGGAGGACGATGCAGCCACAGCTTGGATCTTGTAGTATGTGTTGATCTCATTGTTGGCGTGCTGGCCCAGATCCTGGTCGCGAATAAACACTTTGAGTGTGACGTGCTGTCGTTGTCAATACCGTATGTCGTAATAAAAGGGAATGTCTTCCTGCACCTTGGTGGACGCGTCAATGCGAGGGAATGTGGTCGGAAATACGCGCGGGGCCAACGGCGGCCGCAGTCGTTTCAGCCATTTGGTGAAGACGGGCATGCTGTTTGTATTGGAGGTGCGATTGTCGAAGAGGAAGGGAGGAAACGTCACAAACGCACGCGTTCGCAGACGAAGGATTATCTTGGCCAACGACCAGGCCGTAAGGCAGGATGTTCTGCATGTTGCATGCATGTAAGCTGAGAACGGATACTCCTCCCTGGCTGGTGGCCTTGCATCTTGTTGTCGTATGCGCAGTAGAAACTCGTGCAAAATAAAGACAAATTTGGTCAACGACATATTTGTAGAGTATTTGCAAAACTGTGCGTGTTGATAATATGCCAAATTACAGAGCTATTGTACTGGCCTTGTCAAGTACCTCGTCCTTCCGAACAACATGTCTAGCAATTAAGCACCACAGCAGACACGATGTATCGCTTGCTTTTTGCTTTGTGAATCTTTGTTTGCAAAATGTTTATGACCCAATTTGAATTTGTACGTTGGGTGATTCCTTTACAAACACGCGCATAACTGCATGTACACATGTATCTTGCCCGGCCACTAATACGGACAATCAAGCTTCACGCAGGGAACATTTGGCCATGCCAGGTATACATCCTACACCGCCATATTCGAGATGTGCTTCCTATCCAACTCAAACTACGATCTCACTCGCTTATGTAAACTTTACCATAGCTCTTAGATGAATTTATTTGGCGTTGAAGTCATATTTTCCGTCCTTAAGCCCCCCTTTAGTGAATAATTCTTGGGCTGTTGTATGTACTGTTCGAAGTACAACGAGTTCACCGCTTCTGGCAAATAATCAGGAATATCTCGACGGCCACTACATGAAAATAAATAAAATTTGTATTCCCATTGTCCTCATAAACGGCAGTTTATAGTCAACCCAGTTTCGTATGCAATTAGACTTGGGTTGACAAAGAAAACACTGCTGGTTGTTGGCTGTCGCCTCGTTTCTGTCTGTTGGCTGTTGATGCCTTTCGCGCGCCCGCAGTTTCAAAACTGGCTCGTTTGAGAATGGCCGAGTGGTCCATGGCGCTAGGCCCATGGAGTCTGCCATTAGTCCGTCCTATATATAGCAGACAAAGTCGCTCTAGTCCCACAAAAAAATCGAGCAAGGTGGGATGCCAGAGTGGTCTAATGGGTATGATTAGAAATCATATGGCTTCGGTCGCGTGAGTTCAAATCTCACTCCCATCGTCGATTTTCTTTTTGTTCGACATTTTTTGCGGCTTTTTTAACGAGCTGTAAACGATGCAGAATCTTGCCACGATTCTGGAAATGTTGTTTTCGATTCATTTTGATTTTTTGTTGGTTTTTTTTACTGCAAGGCTGATCTACTGATCGACATGTGCCGTGTGGTGACGGAAAGGAATAGGTTTTTTTTGTTCGCGACTTTTTCTCTCTTTTTTTTTTGTTTTTTTTATAAAGTAGATAAATAAATTAAAAAAATAGAAATAAAAAGAAAAAATGAGTACGAAAAACAGTTAACACATGAGAAGCGACACCCACTCTTCATGGACTTCATGATCGCACGACAAATCCTGGGCAATCCGGGCAGTCTTGTCCTGTATGCACTGTCTGCATTGCGACGGGTCTAGATCACAGCCTTGTAGTTTGTAGTTTGTAGTTGATGCCTTGCATTGCAGTATTGGTCGGTTGCTGTGTCTACTAGAAATCTTGTGTTTGTTCCTGTGTTTAGTTTCAATACTTATTTTCAATACAAGATCCCTTGCATCGACCTCTCGGCTCCGTGTGGTTCAGCGCGGTCACGGCGGCTAGCATGAAAGATGCAGCCCGAATGGGAACACTCCAAGAGGTTGTAATGGCTGGGGATCTGGGCAAGCCACAATGTGCTCTTTAAATACAGGCAATCAAACAAAAGAATAAGAAACAAAAAGACAAAGGCAGGGGAGAACAAACGACGTGTAAGATGAAAACCAGTTGCGGGATCTACAACGACCGACGTCGTTAAAATTGAGACGGCGAAGCAATAACAGGCAATAAACAAAGAGCTGGCGGGAGCCTTTCAAGTGGCAAGCCTCCCCCAGATGTTGGCCGGCGGAGAAGGAGTCCAGAGATGAAGATAAGATGCTTTCATATGACACTCATGTATGAAGAAGAGAAGCAGCGAGACAAAATCCATGCCAAGACTGGAGAAGGTTGGGGATGAAGTGAGCTGAGAATATTCTGCGCTGTGACTTGTAGTACATGCAAGGAGAGTAAAATGTAAGACATATTGGAACGTTGGTGGCGTTTGCAGATGAGGAGGGAAGACGAGACATCAACGGAAGACGAAGAACATAGAATCAGAAGAAGCAATGTGAGGCGCAGACCAGCTACACATACAGCAAAATCGAGTCACGGCACACTTCACTTTTCCTTGGTCATTCACTTGGCCGCAGCCTGGGCAGTGAATAACCCCTCATTTACAGAGGGTGAGCTGTGATATTGATTGACCTTTGAACGGAGCACTTTGGTCACTCGCAGTCGCCTGGCTGCACCCCATAATGTAACGACGGGAGAGGAAGCGACGTAGGAGAAATTGATGAAAACACAAAGAGAAGATCGACCAAAGTTTACCCTTTGCCTTCTCGCTTCACACTCCAAATGCCGTCTGCCGACCAGCCGGGGTGCAGTCGACTGGGAAGAAGTCAGAACGAGAAAGTTGGGACCTGGTCGTAGGCGAAGCCTTGGTATTGGCAGACAATCCACGAAAGTGACTGCAGACACGGGACGAGTTGCCACAAACGAAGCGCGGCATGGGGGCTGATGGAGGGGGAGGGGACAAAGCTGTTACCAACGGAAATAAGATCGAGCACGAGACAGGCCTACCTCCCACGACAGCAAGGCATAGATTCATGAAAGCAACAATGGAAATCTGTTCAGAAGTCGTTGACGATTTGTGAAAAAGTCGACAAAAACGTGGTGATCGGCAGGACCCTCGGACAAGACTTACAAGCAGTGTCCCACAATGTCTAGCGGGCTCTGTCAACGGCTTGTTTCTGTTAGTGTTCTGCATCCTTTCAGTGAACTTTGTGTTTATTTTCTCACTGTCCTGACACCCCTGTTCTCACGTGGGGGGCTGGACTGGCCCTGGAAGGCTCGATGAAGCCTTTTGCTATGGGGCATCTTTGAACAAGCCTAAACTGGCGCAAGGCACTGGCGTCGTTTTTCTCTGACCCAGAAGACGAAGGAGCCTCAACACTAACACCGTCGGTGATGGCGTTTGCGACCATCTCACTGGTATTCTACAGAGAAAACAAGCGTCTCAACGACTTTCACGGACGTGAGATGCCGGTCGGTGGAGACTGAGTGACGACAACTTTCTGCTTTTGTCCTTCCTTCGACAAACCTACTGGGAACATGCGGATGGACACAGACGACCAGACCAGATGTCCGGTATCCAAAAGCTCCGAGAGCACCCACATACACTCGCACCTTCTACCATAACAAGGGTGCTCCTGGTCATCTCTGTCAACGATGAGAACCCCACCACGCCGGCCGCCGAAAGCGCTTCCAGGAATTTACGGCTGAAAAAGTAAAGCAGGAAAAGAAAAAAACATTCGACACAAGACATGGACAAGAGAGCTGTTGGTTGTCAAAGGTGTGGCGTGGCATTTCTTGGGATGCCTGGGCGTCTGAGGCGGGTCCCGTTGTGCCGTCTTTCCTTGGCGGGTGTGTCCTGTCGTGCACACTTCCTTTTCTCGCCTTGTTCTTTTCTGTCTCTCCCCATCCCAGGGATCGGCGCCGGTGCCGCGGGTGGGGATGGTGGTGGGTGTGGCAGCATGACGCCAATAAAGTGCTTTTCTCCGTGCAGGAAAAGGACGACACGAAAGACACGAAAGACAGGTCCTGAAAAAGGCAAAAGCCGCAGAAAGAAGAAAATACACAGCTCCCCAACGTGCATTTCTGTTGTCTGCACTTTGCTTTCCATCCTCTGCCGTCCGGCCAAGACCTGCACTTTCTTGAGTCGTACCGGGGAAAACGTGCCCCTCTTTTCTGAGGGTGTGATACACTTGTCTCTGCCAAAGCCTTGCCGAAATGGCCTCCGATGGGTGGACGCGGGAAGGACACGACCTTGAAAGGGTGTGCTGCCGTCGAGCTGATGGACAGAATAAATAAAAGAGCAGAGAACGGCACAGCTGCACACATCTGTCGTACTTTTATCTCTCCTCTTCTTCCACTTAATTGTGAATCTTCAACTGAGCACCGACCATGCTCTAAGAGCCGCAAAATCTGTGTGCGTCCACGTTTTCGATCTGTGTAAGTTCGAGTTGGACCCCTGTTCTCATTGTCAACATTCACGATGCAACCGCTTCCACAAAACGCACTTTACTCTACACTCCTTCTCTCTCAACAACACATTACTGACACCATGCAGTCTTTTCATGCTCACAATTTAACTCGCCCTTCACAACATCCGCCGCCATGACGAACACGGCCGCCCTCATGTCCAAGGCGTCTCGCCGCCTGCACGGCTTCTGCATCTTTTTTGCTCTGGGGTCGCTGGTGTGGGGGTAAGCCATTCACTCACTCTGGCGATGATTTATTCACTCTCCTTACTAAGCTCTTACCCTCACTTTAGCTACAATGTCGGCATCATATCGTCCATTCTCGTCCACCCGGGCTTCATCAAACAGCTCCACAGCCTCGACGCTGCCCACAAGGGCGTCATCACCGCCATCTACTACTTGGGCACCTGGACGTCGTACATTTTCTTGTCACGCGCCGCCAGTGACTACCTGGGCCGGCGGTATGCCGCGCTGCTCGGCACCTTTATCATCTGCATCGGCTCAGCCCTCCAGGCGGGCGCTACGGGCGGCGGTGCCTATGCCATGGTGATTGCAGGCCGCATCATTGCCGGTGTAGGTGTCGCCATTGTCAGCACGGGTGTCCCGCTGTACCAGAGCGAGATTGCCCCTGCCAAGCAGCGAGGGCGCTTCGTCGTGATGAACCACATTGGCATGGTCGGCGGCCTCGCCATTGGCTTCTGGGTCGGGTATGCCATGACCTTTTGGGACACACCGCGCGGCAACTCTGTCGGCTGGCGTGTCTCCTTGTCGGTGCAGTTTCTCCCTGCCGTCGTTTTTATGATAGGCCTGCCGTTCCTCCCGGAAACGCCGCGCTGGCTCGTCGAGCATGACCAGTTGGAGCGGGGCAGGGCTGCCCTCTACTACCTGAGGGAAGGCATGTACTCACCCGAGGACACACAGCACGAGTTTGAAGAAATTTGTGCCGACGTGGCCGAGTTCCGAGCCTCGGGTCTCAACTGGACCTCGCTGTTCCGCGAGCCGTCGCTCCGCAGCCGCCTGTGGCGCGCCGCCCTGCTCCAGTTCATGGCCCAAATGTGCGGCGCCACCGCCATGAAATACTACCTGCCGACACTCTTCAAGGCATTGGGTCTGGGGACCAGACTCTCCCTTCTTGCCGGTGGTATCGAGAGTACCCTCAAAATTGGATGCACGGTCCTCGAGATGCTGATTATCGACCGCATCGGCCGCCGCATCACCCTGACGGCCGGCGCGGCCGTCATGTCCGTCGCCATGCTGATTAATGGGGCCCTCCCCCTCGCCTACCCGGGCAATGTCAACCGTGCCTCCGACTATACCTGCATTGTCTTTATCTTTATTTATTCGCTCGGCTACAGTATGGGCTTCGGTCCCGCCTCGTGGGTGTACGGCAGTGAAATCTTCCCTACGAGCCTGCGTGCCCGCGGCCTCAATTTCTCAGCGTCCGGTGGCGCCATCGGATCCATTGTCGTCGCCCAGGTCTGGCCCGTCGGGATTGCCAACCTGGGCTCGCGCATCTACTTTTTCTTCATGGCCATCAACATTGTCTGTGTGCCCATCATCTGGTACTGCTACCCTGAGACCAAGAACTTGGCACTGGAAGAGATGGATGCTCTGTTCGGGAAGGTGTCCGTACACCACGACGAGGAAGAGAGAGTTGTGGCAGGCTCATCCGGGTCACCGGAGCCGCATGCTGAACGTGTCGTTGTACGGACCGACCGTGACGGGACTAAGCTGGTGCACGACTGAGGCTTCACTATTGTGGAGCTCTCTTGATGTGTATGTGTAGGGTGTCCGCGTTTGTGTGATGTCCTCATGGATGTTGTCTAGTTGCATGACGACTATTTTCAACAAAGTGTATTTCTGCGTGTTTGCACTGTTGGTGCTGAGTAGTCTATGCGGCAACCTTGCATATCTGTGTACTAACAACGTGTTGTGACTCACAAACCTCTGAATTATAGAATCACGTGATGTCTGAAGCCTCGTGGTACAATATATACAGCAATACACATGCCACTTGTCTCCCTGCTTACGTATTCAACAACAGTAGCCCTAATATGACCTTGTAGTAAGCAGGGTATTTGGACATAAAATTTCTTGTCGCACAACACAAATTCTATTTTGTTGCTGCTGTTGTTGTTGTTTTATTTTTTTCACATACTCCAGATCTTTCCCGTGGTCTACAACTCAACAACATAGCTCCCGCGGCGACTTCACACCTCCTTTTCTAGATCGCAGCTTCGCGCAGCTTCATTCCCCCGAAAAAGGCACGACCTCGCGTTTTAGCCGTTTCAAAGTTCATAGCGTTGCCCGCGATGTTGACCCCTCGGGTTTCGTTGACCATGAACGGGCATGTCACCGACGACAAGTTACGGTCCCGTCAGTTCATCACCAGGACGCCGCCGCGAATCACACCCAAAACCCGGATTATCGCCGCAGCCCACCCTACTTCCATAAGCGCAGATCCTAGGGACGATGGTTGGTTCATTTCGGACTTCTATGCTTTTAATTACCTGCTGTACGGCCAAGGACAATCTCAAGTCTGGCTCACAGCCGCCGTAAGTTATACGAGTGGCCCCTTTCGACTAGATCTCTACTAACGTGATTCACAGAGACCCGAGGCCCTGCTAGAAAAGTACGGCAATTATTTGCACGGCAACCCTTTCCAAGACCGAAAAGTCGTCCTAAGCAAGGAGCTGCTGGAAAGCAATGAGCTCACAGAGGTGACCTATGTCCGCCCCTGCCACATCATCCAACGTCTTCTAGATGAAGTGAAACTAGCCACCGAACAAGCGAAGAGGGACGGTGGCTCCGTCCTTCTGATGGTATTCTGCCACGGTAATAACTCGACGTCGCTGGGCCTCGACGGTACCGGGAAGACAGAACTTACCATTACCAGACTGCAGGGCGTTCTGGAGCCATACGTCCCCGTGTGCCTTCTAACAACTGCCTGCTATTCGGGCGGTTGGAGTGTCAGCAAGGATATAAACATTTCGACCATGACAGCGGCCTTGGAATCTGATGTATCTCTCAGCTGGCCAAGATCGACCAGAATGGGGCGCGCAGCCGGTTCGGTATTCGCGGCATCGGTTATTTCCGCACTCGCGAGAACAGCGGACAAATTTCCCCAAGACGACAACGAGGCAATGTCTGTAAAGGACCTCAGCCCGCATAACCCGAACGATCCTTCTTCCCCAGACCTCAACACGCCCTTGCAGATCTCCACCTACAACTCGTTCTGCCGGTCCATCTGGCAATCTTGCCAGAGTCTGTACCGGCTCTGGCAGAAGCAACATAACTTCTCGTTCAGCGCCCAGGGCGACGAGTGGGAAGAGCCATGGACGCGGATGACAGGAATGACACTCAAGGAATACGGAGCTCGATGGGATAAGCTGGAGACGGTTCCATACACCGGATCCGAGGAGATCAAGAGCCACCTGGACCCCTCTCCCGACAATCCTTATTTTCTGGGGACTTCGACTCTTGTTCTGGCCGCTGGGGGGCACCGCCCTTCTCACGACTGTACCTACGACGCATTTGTCGGACCATTCTTGGAGAGCCTCCACAGCAACAACATTAAAGCTATGGTGCAACTGTGGCGCGGCACCTGCCCAGGAGACGATGCTTACGGACACGGCCCCGGGTTTGCGTACTATTTGGAGAAATGCATGGAAACTGGGAAGGCTACGCCGATAACCGTGTATGATCTGGAAGAGGACGAGGATCCGACCCCCATGATGTTTTATGACGTCGTTGAGATCTTAAAATACCGATGGAACATGGCTGCTCTGGCTGAAGACATCCTGGAAACACTCGACTTGCCCCACCCAGCAAACCAAAGCTGCCTGATGTGGAACCGAGCGTTTTGGGAAAAGGAGTGCTGTATCAAGTACTCTGTTAGTAGCGACGACAGGAGACGGAAGTTTAGCGTTATCCTTGGTCATTTCAGCAAGGACACAGAAAGTTGCCCAGAGATGTTAAAGATGATTCGACCCGTAGCGGAGCAAGGCCCGATCTTCCCCCGGTTTATCCACTACCTCGCGGCGGGCATCACGGAGGGACTCTACCAAGTCCCACTAGGTGTCATAGAGAGCCAAGAAGCTGTCCAGGACCGGGCCATGTTTTTAACGACGGCCGCGCTGGACCGAGTCCACGAGGCGGTCCTTTTTCACCAGCAGACAGCCATCAACGACCCCGAAGTGCGTAGACGAGGCCGCGAATGGGCGTTGGTAATGCGGCAGTAGGTACGCCGGGCGGCTAACTCGACTTTTAAGCGCCACCTTAAGCGACCTGCTTAAGATGCGGGTAGTCCGCGATATTAACCCGGCTCTCTTCTACTAGAAGCCTCTAGGGTTTTTCTTTTCTTATTTATTTCCCCCCCTTTTTCCTTTACTAATAATTTTATTTCTATTACTCTTTTTTATATTATAACCTCTTACCCCTCCCCGCGGCCCGCGCCGCTTGGTGGCCTTCCGCACGACTCATCGTGCGACGAGTGCGCAGGGACTACAAGAAGAAGAAGAAGAAAAAGAGGAAAGGCGAGGGCGAAGGGCAAAGGAGAGGAAATGCGGC